>APFE030658356.1:12678-33139 GCA_000404065.3 Pinus taeda
TGTGGGTGAAAACCACCTGCTGCAATATGTCTCTATCTTATTTCAAATTAGAAACTCCTTTTACAATGGTCTTTTACTAGTGCAGTCCTTTACCAGTACGCAAGCTGCAACTTGCAGAGAGCTACAACTCTCTCTTGTTTTCCAGTCTCTCCTGGAAGGGAGCTATAACCCCCTACTTCTTTTCTTTCAAGGACCACTTTTCATAAATTTTCAAACTGGATCCATAAACATCAAATGATCATCAAGTACCAGTAAGTCACCCAATTAACCAGATCCACAATAACAGTAAACTAAACCCAGAACACCTTATCAACAAAAAAATCAGTCAACAAAAGATCTTAAGACAGATACGCAATTTCCTTTTCTCTGGACTGCGTCACGACGCACATCACCTTCTGTGGCACCGCGCACCTCCGCAGCTGCGCCTTCTGTGGTGCCACGCACCTCCGCAGCTGCGCCTTCTGTGGCGCCTCTACACTGCGCCTTTGTGGCGTCTCCTGTGGCGCCTTCTGTGGCATCTCCGCACTGCGCCTTCTGTGGTGTCTCCGCATTGTGCCTTCTGTGGCACCTTCACTCTGCGCCTTCTATGGCGCCTCCGCACTGCGCCTTATTTGGCGTCTCTGCACTCCTTTTGTGGCGTCTCCGCACTGCGCCTTCTGTGGCGCCTCCGTACTTTCGCAGCTGCAGCACTCGAGAGATCACCCTCCACAGATTCGCTTTCCACTTCACTTTCATATAGATCGAGCTTTTGAAACAATAACCCAATATTTCAGATCTTAATATATTCAACCCAAAAGCATACATAAGCCAAATGATCTCTTTTGCTTTATATAGGCAAGCTCTTCCTCAAATCATGGATCATGGGGCTTAATAATAATAATAATATAAAACAATACCATGGGCCAAAACCATAATAACACAATACCGTCGGCTAAATACCAAGAGTTAAACATAAGAAACCCCACGTGTGCTTTTCTCTGCCTTGAAGTAAGTGAACTAGGGGTACGCACCTCCTGAATGGGTAACCTGCGTGTCTAGACGCGGTCCCTGCACGGCGTACCTACGGGTACGCATCTTCTAAACTGTTCTCATGCGTACTTCTTAATTCTCATCATATTGAGAGCCATGCCATGGCTGTTGCCATCAAGTACAACATCTGTAACATATAACCATACCAGAAACATAATGCCAACAGATACCACTCCACCTTATATGTTGCAGTCCGTCATGGCGACATTCTATATGATGGCACCTGAGTTTGCAGTGTAGTACCGTCCTTTTCCATCATGTTCAGTCAGTACCTTTTGGGATCAGTATTTGATATCAGTGATCCATTGCATTTTCCAGCATCATTGACAGTCTTATATGTGATATTCAGGCATGTACTTGTTCGATCATGATCAAATGATCCATTATGTATTTTCCAATCATTTATACTTGTATACTTAGTGGAAATGCTTGTACTTGATATGCGGACATGCTTTGCTTTCTCTAAGCATGGGTATGCCTGCCTCAGACAATTTTTCTTCCTGATCTCCTTTTGTGGCTTGGCAGGCTAAATTTTTGTGAAGTCCTCCTCGGCTTTTGATAGATTTCCTTTCCATGTACTTGGTTCTTCATCATGTACCCCTTCTGACCTCATGTATTAGGGGGCATCTGTTATAGCTACAAATCTCACTCTTATGGTTTGTGATGCTGCACTCATGGCCTAGGGCAACCCCTCCTTCCAGACCTGGTCCAAAATTTTAAAAACAGTCTTTTATCCCTTATACACGACATTGCCCTGAGTTAAACGTGTGTATACGTGGGTAGGCATATACCCAACCCGCATATATGTATTAAAACACTTAAAAAATATAAAACTTCTTAATTTCGGGCAGAGATCGCGGGTTTTACCTCCTGATCACCTGTTAGTGCCCGTGGCCCAACTGTTCCAAACCAACTCCAAACTAAAAAACTACTTCGGGAGAGGTATAAAAATACCTCAAAGGGAAGCCTTAAAGGAGGAGAGAAGAGAGAGAAAGGTTATTATACTGATATTTTTCCCCTGACCAGGTCTGAAGACCCTTGTGCCTTCTACACTTTCCCCATTTGTACAGGAAACCCTTGTTTCCTTGTGTTTTGATGTTCATCCACTACTTATGACATCATGGAGTAAGTCATGGAAGGAGTTTGCTAAAGGATTGAGGTTGGACGGATCTGGAAGGAAGCTTTGCTTGGAGCTTGTGAAAGGTTACTCAGGTGAAATTATTCCTTTTATGCATTTTATTTTTCTATAATAAAGAAACACGTCTTGGTTCCTAATATAAATCCTCTTTATGTTTATGATATTCATGTTGGAATTCATATGTGAATGGTTGTTTAAAGTTCATAACTAACTACCTTCCTTTATAACATGAAGATGATTTCTTTATAAGATTTTGTCCATATATTGTTGTGTTCTTTGGATTTGGTTGTTTTGCAGGACAAAGGAGCAAAAGGGACTTGAAGAAGGGTTTGGACCCTAAAGGAGCTTCTCAAACGTAGGACCTAAGGTACACCCCTCTTACTATAGAATTTGCTTATAATAGCATAATGGCTGTGTGAATGTGTGTTTCTCTATTTAGACAACTTTTAGTTTGCTAAGGCTTCAACCGAAAAAGCCCTAGGGGAACATTTACCTCAACAATTGTGGTTACCTTAAAGCCTTTTATGCCATCCTTTTCTCTTAAGGAGCAATATTCCACCCCATTTATTAAGTAGTCTCTGTGAGATTACAATAACCATTGTTAAACATAAAATAAAAAATGATCAATTATAGGATAAGAGGTCCCATCACAAGCCAACCTACCATGATCATAAGTTCTAACATTGTGACATTACCATTATTGGTCACCAAGCCAAGGTAATGGTTTTCGACCACAAGGTTGAAATACAAGAGGTCTCATCACAAGCCGAATTTTTCACCATGTTAGATCTCGTGAATGGCATTATCGTTAGCTGGTTACCAAGTCAGGACAATGATCTTCAATTGGAATTCCAATCAGTTTAAGATGATCTTTTGCAACTATGCCTTTATTCCTAATAGATGGGACACTGGCACCTAAAAGGGTTAAAAGGCATCCTTGTCGAGGCTATAGATGCCTACTAGTAGTAGTGGCCATGCCTATGGTATGGAGGTTAAATTAATACTATGTTTTCTTGATTAGCTTGTTTACTCAAAAACTGATGTCCAACTAAGTTGATTGTTGTACATATAAAATTTATTGAAACATTGAATTCATGGGGTAAATTTTTACAAGTTCATGAATGATAATGGTATATCTATTTATCTGATAGCATATAATAGGGACATAATGGTAAGGATATTTGAATTTGAGCATTTCAAATTATCTAATTATAATTCCTTTATTTTTAAACTAAGTTTCGTATCTTTACGACTAAGATAATTACTTCCCCCCAGTATGCCACATTGTTATAGTGAAAACACAACACCCCCATTTTATTATATCATAATAGCCAAGATTCAAGAAATTAACCATATTATAATGTGGTAAGTGGCTTAGCCCTTTTTAATAAACATACAAATATAAACTTTGAATTGTGTGACAAATGGCTTTAATATAGACAAAAGAATATAGGTTTTGATGATATATATTATAAAGTGGTTGAAATATTATAGAGGACCCACATACCACATAACCCTGCTCTGCTCCCTTATATTGGAGAATCCCACATATCATAGTTTCTGTTATGTGTCACCTCTTAAAATTTTCGATATGCCAATGCTCTGATATCCATGCCGCTCTAATTTTTGATATGTCAATAGCTCTGATCTCCGATATCTAATAATAAAATCCCTCTGATGGTCGATCCCCGATATCCTTATTCCTCCAATCTTGTAACACCCTCCTCCCACATCTACCCAAGAAACCAACTAGCTAGGTAAACATGTGACAAAAGGCCGCTATGATATGATTCGACCTCCTAAGTCACATTAAGTGGAACTGGTGAAAACACACCATACAAACATTTAACATCGTCTACAGAACACTCAGGAACTAATCCAATACTTTACACAACTTTCTCTTCGGTCCCACTAAATTTTTGGACAACTTAAGCTTAATTCTCTCTCATGCTATAGGCATGACAATGACCAAAACAACAAATTCGCTCTCACAGGCTTGCCTACCAGTGACCAGACACTAAATTTTTCAGTGCTATGCCAGTGGCTCTAGGATTTGAGCCACTTTTTGAGGCCCAAAGCCCTAGTCACTACCCAAAATTGAACCATATCTTGAGATCAATAAAATAACATGGAAATGTCAGTGCTAAAGAAAATACTTATTCAAGACCTTGACTAGACCCCTACTAGCCATGACAGGCATTTTGTCAAACATATCACGAATATGTAACTATAAGTGTAAATAACAATTTTGAGCATATGGCTCTCATACTTAGCTAAGAGTCGATAAGAACCATTGTTGCCTCAACACATCAACTATCATTCCATCCATTAGGTCATAGATACATTGATCATTCAATTACAAGTAAAAACATGATGAAATCCATACATAGTTGTTGTCATAAAACACATACATAACTAGCATAATAGCAGTAGAAATACTCATGAAAGTATAGCCATATAGATCACATATAATCCATCAAAATTCTCTTAGAAATACAAGGACACATTACCTTTCATTAACAATGAAAAATCCAAATTCGGGATGGGACTTCCATGTTCCACCTAATCGTAAAATGGCTAAGCCAAATATCTTTGTAGTGATTCACCCTCATGTCATATTGCAAGCATGAATGTGGGATATCATAGTACACATCAATCAAAAAATTCTAGTGCTTCCAAAGGCCATCCACCTCAACCCACCAAACAACAAATCCACCTCACGATCAGACATCACCAAAACCATCATCAGATCGGTCTCTATCCCAGCCATTCAGGACTCCATAGCGTTTGTCCAAACAAGCCTCCAGGACTAGTAACTCAACCCACAACTTTTACCTGGCTCTAGAGCATTTGTCCAACCAAGGTTATGGGACTAGTAACTCAACCCGCCAAGGCATCCATAGAGTTTGTTTAGCCAAGGCTACATGACTAATAACTCAATCTAAGTTGTTCCAAGGCTCCAGAGTGTTTTTCCAACCAAGGCTCTATGACTAATAACTCAGCCCAAGTTAAGGAAACATGAGAACCAACCAAAGCACAAAAATGAAAAATGAACCCACAATCACCATGGCTATCCAGTAAATTGCAAGGCTAGGAAATCCACTGTCAATCATATTCATCCTCCACGCCAACGATAGATCACAACCAAAAAACCACATGCATATGCCATGCATGCCAAAAATAGTGAAGGAAACCGTACATGCAACTCGATACCTGCAAGAAAATATGATGTAGTTGTTGATCTTGATGCCCTCCTATGCTTTCCTGCTCTTCTTTTTCTTTTTTTCTCGAAGAATCCAAGTATGCCACACCTTCCAAGAGTGATCCAAGAAAACTCTAAGTCTCCAAGAGTATGAGAGAGAGAGCTCCAACACTAAACTTACAAAAGGTTACCAGCTAATCTTCAAAAGCCTTTTTATGAATGAGGCCTCTATTTTCTTCTTTTTCCTCCTCACATGCAACGTGTAACCTTTCATCTATCTTTTCTCCTAATTTCCATTACTTTCATAAATAAATGTGCCAAAATGGCATTTTTCTTCTCCAAATCCTTAGCCATTGCCTTTACAATATTTCCTCAGCCATAAGCAATCACAAGTGATCCCCATCGCTAGGATTTTTCCCAGCATTCCTCTTGGAATAAGTGTCCCATCAACTGTGGTTATTATTTTTCTTTTATTACACAAAATTTTCATGAGGGTATTTACAGAACCCTCCCCCTTGAGGGAACAACATCATCAGTGTCAACAACACCTACAACCACAAAATTGATGTAGGAAAAATATATTGCCAATGGAGCGTTATAACTTTGCTCGATGCAATATTTACAATGATCAACCTGATAAGGACAAAACCAAACTGAAATGTAACAAGAATAATCATCATAATGACCTAACACCCATACCGCTTATTGGAGCTTTATAACATAGCTCATGGTAGTATTTACATCCATATACATATGTCAATAAACCAACATCATCAAAACATACACCAAAACATATACCACAACATATACCAAAATAACACCAAAACACCAAGCGAAACTACTTTTCCTCAACCGACAAACAAAGAAGGATACATAGCCCACATATGATCCGCCATCTTGCATGTAGATTCATTGGTCCCAAATTTCTTCCACTACACTTTAAATTGCTCAATTGCTCAGCTCTGGAGCATGAGCACCTTTTCATGCAATATACATTAAAGCTTCGGCTGGAATTCTCCATCTGGTTCCACCTACAATGCAGACCAGTCAATCACATGATCAACATCCGTAATTTATTTCTTAAGCAATGACACATGGAAAGCATCATGGAATTCCAATGTCTAAGGTAATGCAATTTGATAGGCTTCTAGCCCAATCCTCTCAATCATACTAAATGGTCTGAAAAATCGTGCAATCTTGGCACATGATCCAATCTGCAAGGAACTCTTCTTCAATCTGATGCACAAGTACACTTGATCCCCAACGTAGAACTCCTTGAAAAACTTGTTTTGATCTACGTCTATTTTCTTCCTATCCTGTCTTGCATTATATTTTTCTTTATAACTTACATTTCTTGTTCTATGTCTTCCAACATATCTGGTCCAATCGATACATTGTTAACCAATTCACTCCCACTGATGGGAGTGTTGCAACTCTTCCAATACAATGCCTCAAACACTCATCCTCAAATATTCTTAATACACATTGATGTATGTGAGCTCAACAAGTGGAAGGTACTCTTCCCACTTTCAGTACTGATGCATCACATACATCCTCAACATGTCCTCTAATATCCTGTTGACCCTCTTTGTCTTTCCATATGTCTATGGATGATAAGTCATACTGAAGGCCAACTCTGTGCCTAAACCTACAAACAACTTCTTCCGAAACTTGGAAGTGAACTTGGCATCCTTGATTGACAGAATATTCTTTAAAACACCACGAAATCTGACCACATCTCAGATGAATACCTATGCTACATCACTAGTGGAAAATGTAGACTTCACCAGAATTAAATGTGCAACCTTTGTTAATTTGTCCACAATAACCATGATAGAATCATGTTGTCTCACTGTCTTCGAAAAACCAGTAATGAAGTCCATGGAAATGGCTTCCAATTTCCACCCTAGAATCATGATCGGTTGTAGCAGTTCACCTGGATGTTTACACTATGCTTTTGCTTGCTAATAGTCAAAAAGTCTCACCACAAACTCTGCTACATCCCTCTTCAAATTCGATCAAATGTAAAATATCATCATTGTTGTGAGTGTCTTCTGATAACCTGGGTCACCTAAATATGGTTTCGTATGAGACTCTCCCAATATCACCTTCTTGAGCTCATTGCTATCTGGTACATATATCCTATCTCGGAACCTGACTAGCCAATCTGTTGTAATACAATAACCCATATCCTATGCACCTGCACTGATACATGTATGTGTACCTGTGCATGTACCTGTACTATCACCTATACCTGTACCACTACCTGTACTTGTACCTGTAGCCTATTCTAACATGTGCACAATCTCCATTTACCTTACATCTTGATGACCTACCTATAAGATCCTATCCTATAAGTTTGTCCCGTAGGAGCTCATAGCTTCCAAGTGATTTACCTGTACTTATTTTCTGAGAGCATCTACCACCTTGTTCTCTTTACCTTTAATGTAACTAATCTCGACATCAAACTCATTAATCATGGCAAACCATCTAGCATGTCTGGTGCTTAGATTCAGTTGATCAAACAAATACCTCAACCAAATGTTATCACTCATAAGTACAAAACTCCTGCCAAGAAGATAGTGCTTCCACATTTTCAATGCATGTGTAATCGATACCAACACAAGATCATGTGTCGGGTAGTTCTGCTCGTGCTCTTTCAATTTCTGCAACTCATAGCATACCACCTATTCATCCTACATAAGGACTCCACCAAGTCCTCTCTTGCAAACATCTATGCATACTACAAACTCTTTGTCTGGATCTACAATATTTAGCATTGGTGAATGTGTCAACAATTTCTTAAGCTGCTCAAAACTAGCCTCACACTCCTCTATCCATTCAAACTTCCTAACTTTCCTCTACAATGATGTGATAGGATAAGAAATCTACAAGGAGTTCCTGATGAACCTCCTATAATAGCTTGCCAAACCCATGAAATGTCTCACCTCATCCACGCTCTTAGGAGCTACCCACTCCATGATGGCCCTTATCTTTTCTAGATCTACTATAATGCCCTCCTTAGAGACAACATGTCCCAAGTAGTGCACCTCATTTTGAAGAAACTACACTTACTTAGTTTATCATACAACTAATTCTCCCTCAACAACCTCAACATTGCTGCTAAATTCTCGGCATGCTCTCCCTCATTTTTAGATTATACCATTATATAATCAATGAACACAATAACAAACTTATCCAAGTATGGACACAACACACTATTCATCAAGCAAATAATGTAATGGGAGCATTAGTTAAGCCAAATGGAACAACAAAAAACTCATAATGCCCATACCTGGTCTTAAACGTAGTCTTGTAAATTTCCTCCTCTTTGATGCATACTTGATGGTATCCAGATCTCATATCAATCTTCGAGAACATTGTTTCTCCCTGCAACTGGTTGAACAAGTCATCAATATTCGATAATGGATACCTATTCTTGATGGTCACTTTTTTCAACTCCCTCAAGTCAATGCATAATTTGAGAGTACCATCTTTCTTCTTCACAAACAATACCAATGTGCCCCATGGTGATACACTTTGCCTAATGTACCAGTCCAATGTTTCCTTCAACTCCAACTTTAATTCAACAAACTCAAGTGTGCTCATCCTGTAAGGTTCTTTTGATGTTGGAGCTTCCCCTGGCACTAACTCAATAGAAACATCTACCTCCCTATGAAGTGGTAACGTTGTAATTTCCTCAAGAAATACATCCTTGAACTATTGCAAAATTAGGTACCTTCCCAATACATATGCATCCTCAACTTCCTTACCCTTATCACCAGAAATTTGTACTGCAAACAACTTACACCCTTTCCTACGACTATGCTTTGATTGCATAGTTGTCACCATCCTAACTGATGTATATTTCTTCTTACCCTGTAAGACTCTTGGTTCTCCATTTTCATCAACACACTCACTGGATTTTTCATAAAAATATACCTTGGTTCTATGAAGATACAGCCATTCCATGCACAACAACATGTTGTATGAACCTAACGGTAATATATTCAAGTGTGTTACGGTAGGCATACTATTCAAATAAAATATACAAGCTCTTATCCAGTGATGAACGTGTTTCTTTGTACCTGTAGCCAACTTCACTAACTAAGACTCTGCATGAAATTCCTTCCTCAAATAACACTTATCCACCAAGTGAGGACTAACATAGCTATAATTAGGTCCAAGGTCAATCAAAATAGAACTAACTTGATCATAAAGCTTATCATCCATCTCAATGATAGATGTATGATGCTTTTTTTGTTTGTTATCCAATTATACATAGATACGTGGAATACTTTGACCAACATCTCTAATAGTTTGTGCCACTTGTGCACTATATATCTTAGGCCTTGCTCGCTTTCTGTCACATTTTCCTTTTTTCTTTGCATTACCTCTCCAGTCTGGCTTAGTCTCATTTATGCACTTCGATTATTCATAGAAATGTTTCAACTTCTGGATGGCCTCCTCCAATGATCTAGGATCATCTAAATCAATCCTATCATTGAATGCAACTGGTAATCCACTAATGAATATCTAAATCTTAGCCTTTTCCTCCTTGAGGTAAGACACATACCTCAGAAACTCCAAGAACTTGCTAGTGTACTCATCATCTATCATGAATCCCATCTTTAGCTCATAAAATTATTTTTCCTACTCATCAAAATATCTTTCCGATAAATAATTATTCTTGAATAGCCACTCAAACTCATTCCAAGGCAAGTATTCCACACAAATACCTCTGACGTTCTTCACATCTTCCCACTAGATGTATGTTTTACCTTTGAGACTGAATGTAGCCACTCTAGCCTTCATGTACTCTGAATAGCCATGCAACCTAAAGAACTTCTTCATGCCTAGAAACCATGCCTCTGCATCTTGTGATTTATTTACCTCTACATCAAAAGTAGGTGGCTTTTATTTCTTGAAATCATCTAGAAAATACCCCTTATCACTCCTCATGTAAGGATGATAATGATATTTATCACCATGCTTGTCGAAACCAAAACTAGAACTGTACCTATTAATATCCCATATACTATTCAGAGTATCCAACATTCTACCATATCTAACTGTGTCATCACTATCCAACCAATGACCACCATGCAACCAACTGTAATATGCCTGATTAGTTTGGTATTCCTACTCGTGGTTGATCTGACGTGTTCCCTGTCACTGCAAACCTGAAAAACTCTGAAGTATGACTACATTTACCTCTGCTAGCTTTTTGTGTGCTTGTGTGATTCTATCATTATCTACCTTACAACTCCTTATTTCTTCCTTCAAGCTCCTTAATGTGTCTACCAAGTCAGAAGAGTGCCCCACACCATGATGCTCATATTATTCAAAAGGATATTATACATAGTCTACCATCATGCTATCCATTTGATCTCTTTCCTGCAATGCAGGCTAGGTCAAATAAACCAATTTATAACAAACCAACGTACCTTAGTATACTCAAGGAGGATACCCTATCTGCAAGATCAACAAATTAGCATCATAGATGTATAACAAAATCATGACAACATATAGAAATTAATACATAAGCATATGACCATGCAATCATCATTCTAGCTAGGGTCCAGTCGTCAAAGCATAACCTCAACAATAATGCACACCATGACCTCAAGCATGATGACGACCACTACATGATTGTGCACTTGACCACATGCAAACATGAACTTGCATAAGCAATATGTGACCAACTGCCCATATGCCTAAGCACATATGATCAAGCATGAGTGAGTGATACATTAAATCAAACCCATAAGAATGATACATGCAACCATGCATACAAGAATGTAACCAAAATGCAATATTGTAACCAAACCGACTACAATGATACAGGTAAGCAACACATAATGACATGTAAATAGTAATACACTCATGACACTGCATTCCACATTGCCCACCTCAAGTGTCACATGACGACATCACTACAAACATGATCAACATCGTGCAAATGCAGCGAGCATATGGAATGTAGGTGTGAGAGACACACATGCAACTAACATGAATTCATTACCAACACATAGACTATCTAATATGAGGGGTGAACCATGCTCTAATACCACTCTATAACACCCTCCTTCCACATCTACCTAAGCAACCAAATAGACAGGGTAAACATGCGACGAGAAGCCACTATGATACGATTTGACCTCCTAAGTCACGTTAAGGAAGTGGAACAGATGGAAACACACCATACAGACATTCAACATCAACTATAGTTCCCTTAGGAACCAATCCATCACTTTAGACAACTTGCCCCTGGGTCCCACTAAACATTTGGACAACTTAAACCTCATTCACTCTCATGCTATAGGCATGACAGGGACCAGAAACCCAAAGTCACTTTCACAGGATTTCCTACCAGTGACCAAAGACTAAATTTGATAGTTTTATGGCTGTGACTCTAGGATTTGAGCCACTTTTTCAAGTCGAGAGCCCAGGTCACTTCCTAGAATTGAATAATATCTTCATATCAGTAAAATAACATGGAAATGACACTACTAAAGAAGATACTTGATCAAGACCTTGACTAGACCCCTACTATCCATGACAAACATTTCATCAAACATATCATGAATATGTAAAAGACAGGTGTAAATAACAATTTTGAGCATAGGGATCTCATACTTCGTTGAGAACTACTAAGAACCATTGATGCCTCAACACATCAACTACCATTCCATCCATTAGGCATAGATACATTGATCATTCAATTACAAGTAAAAACATGATGAAAGCCATACATAGCTATTGTCATAAAGCACATACCTAACAAACATAATAGCAGCATAAATACTCATGAAAGTACAGCCATATAGACCACATATAATTCATCAAAATTCTCATAGAAATACAATGAGAAATAACCTTTCATGAATGATGCAAAATCCAAACCCGAGATGGGACTTCCATGTTCCACCCGATCGTAGAATGGTTGAACCAAATCTCTCTTCATCCTTTCACCCCTGTGCCATATTCCATGCATGAAAGTGGAATCTCATAGAACACATCAATCAAAAACCATCTAGTTCTTCTAGAGGTTATCCATCTCAACCCATCAAACAGTGATTCCAACTCACAGTTAGACATCACAAAAACCATCATCATTTTTGTTTCTATCCCAACCATCCAGGGCTTCAAAGTGTTTTCCAACCAAGGCTCAGAGGCTAGTAACTCAACCCACAGATTTTACGAGGCTCCGGAGTGTTTTCCTAACCAAGGCTATGGGAATAGTAACTCAACCCACCAAGGGCTCCAAAGAGTTTGCCCAACCAAGGCTACAAGACTAGTAACTCAACCCAAGTTTTTTCAGGGCTCCAAAGTGTTTGTCCAACCAAGGCTAGGGGACTAATAACTCAACCCAAGTTAAGGAAACATGAGAACCAACTAAAACAAAAAAATGAAAAATGAACCCACAACCACCATGGTTATCCATGAAATGGCAAGGCTGGGCAATCCATTGTCAATCCCAACCATCCTCCATGCCAATGAAAATTCACAACCAACAAACCACATGCATATGCCATGCATGCCAAAACTAGTGAAGGAAAACATGCATGAAATTCGGTACCTGCAAGAAAACTTGATGTAGTTTCTGATCCCGATGCCCTCATGTGCTTTCCTTTTCTTCTTTTTCCTTCTTGCTCCAAGAATCCAAGTATGCCAAACCCTCGAAGAGTTCTCTAAGAAAACTCTGTCTCCAAGAGTATGAGAGAGAGAATAATGAGACAGAGCTCCAACACTAAACTAAAAAAAGTTTGAAAATTGATCCTCATAAGCCTTTTTATGAATGAGGGCTCTATTTTATTCATTTTCCATTATTTTCCTTCATTTTCCTCCTCACCTGCAACTTGCTACCTTTCACCTCCCTATTTTCATAAATAAATGTACCAAAATTCCATTTTTTCCTTTCCAAATCCTTAGCCATTTCCTTTTCCAATTTCCTTAGCCATAAACAATCACAGGTGATCCCCATCACTAGGATTTTTCCCAACATTCAACTTGGAATACGTGTCCCGTCAACCATGGTTATTATTTTTCTTTTATTACATGGAATTTTCACCAGTGATGTTACAGATATCCAATATCCCAACGTGCCTCTTACCTCTGTCTTACGATATATGCCATGCTCCGATATCCAGACTCAATATATGTATTAATGATGGTCTAATTGGAATATCATGTTTACTTGTATCAGAACTTTTAAATGGTTACAATTGTAAAACCTCTGATATCAAATCTATGATATAATGGACCTGATAAATCTCTTAAAGGGAGTTGAATATGATATCGCATCTGCTCCAAATAGGAGCTACCCAATATCAAAAATATTTTATGTTGTCTCATTTTAATAGTTCTGATGATCTTACCATCGTACCACTCAAATCTTGCCACTTGTCACTTCCATATGGGGTCATTGTTATAATAATTGAAAAGTCTATTTTCAATAATTTTGTAGGAAGTATGTTGTGTTTAGATTTTTATTTGGTTTTCGACTAACTTTAATAATAGAAATAAGAATATATGATTGGTTGAAATGAGGATAAACCTAAGGATGATAAGGAGGAAGTATCAACTTGATCCGTGATTTCCAAAGTCTCTCTACCATGTGACATAACACAATCCTAAACTAGGAATATTGTTGTAACAAAGATTGAAAAGGCCATCACCATGCCCAACAAAAGAAATCTTTGGCTAAATAATAGCACTTCATTGCAATGATTTCCAAATTTTTCCTGCTATCCAACAGAAGAAAAACCTCCAAATTCATTAAATTTCCATTTCTTGAGAGATACGAGGGGACTAGAACTTGGTAAGTCTTGTATAGATACCTCTAAATTCGATGCAAAGGAGGGGAGAGGCTACGATCCACTAAAGGGGGATTCTTTGTAGTTGTTTGATTTGTGTAATAGCACTATTGTTATGTACATAAAGGCTGATTATAGAGAAAACATAGGGTTTTTGGCTCAGTTATAATTTCTTTGCACTATTGCAAGCAGTTTTATTATAGGTCTGAGCTACTCTCAGAACCGTGGGAGTAAAATTTTGACATGGTTTTAATTAATTCTTATTCTTGTGTACTATTCCTAGAATGTAGTATTATTGACTCACTGTTAAAGTTTCATTATTGGTTCTGATATCTATTCTAAACAATATTATGTTTCTTCGATATTATGCACTATTGTTGTGTCATTGACATTTTACTATTAAAACTTTCTTAAAGCTACTTTTGCAGGGCATAATGAGATCGAAATCAATCTTAATTTGTTGAAGTATTCTTGTGGTGATTGATAACTATTTATTATTCATTTGTAGGCTTATTTTTCTTGTACTTGTATAAGTTAATGTGAACTACTTCCTTTAATTAATACAAAATCATGTGATGAATTATACCAGTCCTTCCCCCTGTTTTAGTTAAATTTCTCTCAGAGGGCTATCCCATTCCAATTCAAGATAGGTTTTTTTGTTTTAGATTAATCTTTCATTTGTATATTTAGCTCTATGCCAGGTCCTCTCTTAAAGAGGCAAATAAATCATTTATTTGTAGTTTGATTAGCCTTAATTCGATCAAACCTTTGTGTTGATATATTCCTTTAATGTACATCTTTGAAGATCAATATAAAGGAAATGTAACATGATGTATTATAGGTGTAGATAGATTAACTCTTAGTTTAGGTTATATTAGTATTAGATTAGTTTTAGGTTAGTCTTAGATGACAAGGTAACTTGACCCATACTCAATCGGAACAACCATCTTCAACAAAAAAGGAGATGCTTTAAGTTCCCAACTGGGTAGTCTCCCCTGATGTTGATGAAGGACATTTTTTCCGATCAACGAGTATATAAATTGATTCATGATGTTCTCTATAAAACCAAATGAATAAATTACATTATGAAATTTAAAATGCCATTGATGTGAAGCTTTTTCAAGCCCATATATGGATTTTTTGACTCTGCAAACTAGAATTTTTATTTATCTAAATAAAAATCTTTACTTTGACTCATGTATCCCTATTTCTCTAGATTCCCATTAAGAAAATTTATTTCACATCCATTTGATGCAGCTCTAGATCAAAATGAGCTACTAATTCCATGATTATCCAAAGTGAGTCCTTCATACAAACTCGAGAAAAGGTCTCATGGTAATCAATACCTTATTTCTGAGTGAATTATTTAGTCACAAGTATGGCTTAATACTAATTTATATTTCCAAATGAGTCATTTTTAGGTTTGTATACCCATTTATTGCCAATGGCTTTGGATTCCTTAGGAATTCAACTATATTGCAAACATGGTTCATAGTCATTGAATCCAACTCTACTAACACAACATCACAGTAGAACTTGCATTTTTGATTGCTTATGGTTTGTGACAATGAGATTAGATCTTCTTCAATTCCAATGTCTTGGTAAGACTCTTGAAGGCACACAACATAATCAAAATAAATTACATATTTCCTTATCCTTGAGGATCTTCTTAATCCTATCAATTCATCTACATTTTGTGGTATTTGAATAATAGGTTCATTGAGAACATGATCCTCATGTCGTGGAATTTCTTTAGTCTTTTTCCTTACATAATGACATCTTATGGATTAACTTGAAGTATAGATAACCAATCCATATGTGCAGGTATGATAACTAAGCTTGCATTTCTTCAAAATTTATATTTTGAGATTTCTCACTCCCACTAAATCATTATCCTCAAGAACCCTTGCATTTCTTTCTTCAACGATATTAGATGTATGGGAATGATGATAAAACTTGAACCCCTTAGGACCTTTCTACATAACAAATGAAAAAAACCACTTGTTTTCCCTAAGTCTAGCTTTTTCTCTAATGGATTATATATCTTGAACTCAACAAAACATCCCCATATGTGTATGTGTCCTAAAATTGGTTTCCAACCATTTCATAACTTAAAACGAGTTTTCAGAACTACCTTAGTAGGAACCCTATTTAGGATATATACAACGGTTTTAAAGCCTCCCTCCATACAGATGATAAGAGAGTAAAGTTACTAATCATACACCTCACCATGTCCATTAGTCTACGATTTCTCCTTTCAGATACACCATTTTTATGTGGTGACTTGGGCATCGTGTATTGAGCAACAATGCCTCGTTCATTAAGAAAGTTCACAAATGCATATGTTTTTTGGCATGTATATATGTACCTTCCATAATAATCTCCACCTCAATCCGATATCCCAATTTTAATTACTTTTCTAGTTTTTTTCTTTACCTCTATCTTATAAGTTTTAAAAGAATCTAGTGCCTTACTTTTCTCAAATAACAGATAGAGATACATAAATTGTGTGTGATCATCTACAAATGAGATGAATAGTTTCAAGAATTTAGACTCAGAGTCAAAAATGGTCCACGTATATCAATATGTATGATTTCTAATATTTCTGAACTCCTCCTACAATCTTTTTTGGTTGTGTTAGTTTTCCTTCCCTTTATGCAATCCACAAAAAACAACAAAATCAGAGAAATCAAGAGTATCAAGGACTGCATTGTTTATTAATCTTTTGTTTCTTTTTATGGATATGTGTCCCAATCTCCTATGCCAAAGTATGCAGTAGTTTTTCATTCATAATACCACCCTTAATGCAAATATTTTGATAAAAGGTTAAAAATTGGAATCAAAAGCATGGTTTAAATGGATTCTATACAAACCATCAACAAATATTGCAGTACAAGAAACAATTGAGACCTTGATAAAACTAAAAGTATAATTAATAAAATTGAAACTAAAACCATGGCTAACAAGCTTGGAGATTGAAATAATATTATTAAAGAATGAAGGAATATAAAATGTGCTTTTATTATTTAAAAAAAAAAAAAAAAACCAAATTTTAGGATAATCTTGAAGGTCTAAATTGATTCTACATGTGCACTCATATTGTTTCCTAAACAAAAGAAGTAGTCACTTCTATTGGCTTCCTTTATTTGATTAAACCCTACATTTTATTGGATATATGGATTGGAAAACCAATAAATCCACCAAGAATTTTAAACAATATCAACCATATTATATTCATAACATACTAAAGAAATGATCTCACCTTTCATTTTGAGCCAAGATTTATAATTGAAACACTCTTTCTTGATGTGTCCTTTCTTCTTGTAGAAAACATTTGATTGTATCTTTATTATCAACTTTACCAGTTACCACTTTCGTATGCTCTTTATTATAGTGAGCACCCTTTCCTTTTCCTGGACGTCCCTTTCCATGAGTCACTAAATCAACACTTTCTAGTTTCTCATGGCTTAAATCGTCTTCCACTTGAACACACATGGTCAATAGTTCATTAGTTGACCATTTCTCCTTATGTGTGTTATAGGAAATGTTAAATTTCCCATATTCTATGGGCACGACATCGACTATGAATTCGAAAATGAAAGACTTTAAGAATGCAACCTCTAACACTTTCAATTGAGTGGTTATATCTCTCATTTCCATAATGTGTTCACATAATCTTTTAACATTGTTGAGTTCAACTGATGATAGTTATTTCATTAGGGTGTTAGCTAGTGCCTTTCTGAAAATCACACACTATTGTTCAAGAACAATAATGAATTATTTTTCCTTAGATAATTCTAAAGTAGAACCTTGAATACCTTTTTTGACATGGTTCTTGATAAAAAATAAACTTAAGAAATTAAATAACTCCCACCACTCATATAGAGCCCTCTATGTTGGTGTACTAGATTACATAGGGATGGGAAGTTCATTCTCATAAAATCCAAAATCTAAGTCCATGAACCCGCATGTAAGGAGAATTTTCTCCTTCCAATTCTCAAAATTATCACTAGTTAACATTGGAACATGAGATGATTCAATAAGACATAATTGTAGATGGAATAGCTAAATATATATATATATGATTCATATATCACCACAATTCAGATTACTAACCCACATTAATAATATTAAAATAGAAACAATGCATCGTCATAATCATATTTTGGACCGAGATTATAATATACCAATTTATTTTTTTAATAATTTTATAAAGAAAACTATAGAGATTACCATTACTTATGGGCATTTAGAATGATCTCTAGTTTCATTCCTAATTTATTATCATATTCTGTTTAATTCATGTAGTATGATTTCCTCCATTTTGGGACCAAGACATATCGTTTTTATGATTTAATTGTAATTTTGACACTATTCAATAATATAATCATTTTCATCCAATATGTGATTTATACTTTATCATTGACTTAAAATGTTTTGGCTACTCTAAGTCAATTAAATGTTACAAGCATATAATAGCTTGAAGGACAAAAAAAATGTATTGACCAATCTTGAGGTCAATGCATCAAAATAATTAAAAATTAGTATGGATTAGCTAATCATAATGTCAATGCATTGATTTTAATCATGCAAGATCAAAAGATATGAAATGAACATGCATAAATAAAAATTAAATGATCTTGTCACAAAAATAATGCATATCATGGTGCTCATTTATGTGCATATAATGCATCATGATTCATAATTGTAAAACCTTAAATCCATTTCATATGCTCTTGAATTAACTTATCCATTTCATATGCTCTTGAATTAACTTAAAATAAGGTTTGCATGATACTTCCAAAAGCAATCAAATATCTATTTTTCTTGAAACCATGTTCAAATAACATTCTAGCATCTATTAAATGTCAATTATACTTCTGATATATGCATAATTCATAATTTTCAATTATAATTCTACCACATATATGTACAATTGATACATGTTGTTAGAAAATGGATATACCTACCAATTCCTTTTATATTATCATGTTTCAAATGCTAAATTTTCACCTGATCTCATTATTAAATAACTCAAATTATGATGAAATATCTTCATATGTATATATTAAAATTCATATACATGTAGTCGTTTGTATATCATAATAATTAATTACATTTTTTCTCTCTAAAGCCATAGATATATTAACATAATCTATGGGCTTGCATTCTCTAGGTTATCAATATTTCAAAGAAAACCAATGGTGAATTTGCTCTGTTATCAAATCTCTCAAAGGAAAAGACCATCTTAGAGAGAAAATTTAATTTAGAGAAATTAAAAAAATAAAATATTCAAATCCAACACAAGAATTCAAAAGATTACTTTGATATCAAATGTAAAATAAAAGTTAATGTTGAATAAAATGGAACTTACCTCCAACCATGATGATTACGTTTGATGTAGGAAATCCTTTTATATCCATTAGAGAGATCTTATTTATTCAATACTTAATGCGAAAAAGGATGAAAGCACATGAAATTTTTTCCTTGATAAACCAAGGACCCTTATAATCCACATGTCTTTATAATGATATTCCCATCAAATATCATTAACTAACCCAAAGTTAACAAGGTGGTTATTTCCAGCCATAACCAAGATTTCATGGGAAGTTACATAACCATGTATATGAGTTTGTGGTAGTTTCAACCATAATAAAAAAACATTTATAACATAGTCATGCGCCAGATCCTTCACGAACACATTTTTATCATTTTGGTCGTATTCCCCTCATTATTCTAGGTTGAGTCCTAGTAATAAAAGTAGAAGTGTATTGTCATGGACACTAACATACCAAAGTATTACACATGTCAAAAAGATAAATATAAGACTCCATGATCATACACATTGAGTTTCAAACCAACATGCCAATATTTATACATTAATAATAACAAATATAACAGATGCTATGTAACTGCAACAATTTTATTCCTTAGTGAGATTCTTTTGGGATTTTCATTATGGGATTCTCATGCAACACCACTTGTTCAAATCACGCAGAAGTGAATTGACTTTAAAGTTGTGAAAGCAAGCATATTCAATTTGATTACCACCACCATGATCATGATTGTGATTGTACATATGAAATGGAAGGCCACTAAAATTTATATGCCTCATATAACTCTATCAAGAGTTTCTATCAACCAAATTTTGTGTTAGAAAACATCCTAGATCCATCGTAACCTAGATTTATCAAGAATCGAGAGGGATCAAATCTCTCGATTTGCAAGCCTCTTTTAGTGCAAAACCTAAAAAATAAATAAATAAAATTGCAG
>APFE030658356.1:33921-52676 GCA_000404065.3 Pinus taeda
TAATTAAAAGGATTAAACATGACTTACTTGATATGGTATGTCTCGTTAGTTATTTAAGCTAAACTCTATTATAATTATTAAAATCTAATATAATATTTTTTTACAAATTTATGTATTTATTAAATTTTAATATAATAAAAAATAAATAATATTTATATAATTAATTTTGATGATGATGCAGTGGCATTAGACAAGTTTGTAATGAAGAAAGGGAAGAGGCTTGACAACGTGGTGTATTGGTTACATCATTGAGATGGAAACGTCAGTTTTGTTTTTTTAATGAGATTTTGAATAATGTAAATATAAAATTTGAATAATTTGTAGAGTTTAGGAAATGAAGAGTCAGTTATGTTGTGTCTTTTTTGCTTTCCTCAATTAGAGATAAGGGGAAGCAAACCAGTTCCAAAGATTGTGTATAAAAGGAACATCGAGTGGGAAGGAGGAGAGCTTTTTCTCTTGCCTCGAACTTATACATGCGAAATAAATGTGTACCATATTTATTCCATAACTCTGTGTTATTATCTCTATGTGTTATCTATGTGTTTGAATTGTATATACATTTGATTTCATTTTAGAATGAATGTGACCCAAGGCCTATAGCATTATGTGCTTGTGGATGTTTGATTTCTAAGTTGTGGTCGTTATGCGTACTTGTTATTGTGACCCTCACCATCAGTTTGCAATGTCTCTGTTTTGCAGGATGTGACATGGTTTTTCTAAAGGAGGATGACCCATTAAATCAAGGGGATGTTGGATGTAGAGGGAGGTAGGAGGAAAATATTCTTTGAGTAGGAAATTGTGGAGAACCTGAGAACTTGAGCGTTGAGACAAAAGCTTTGGCTTGAACGTTTCCATGCCTATGTGGTTGGGAGCTTGAGCATAAACTTTGATATCTAAGATGAGGAAGGTCATTCCCCAAGCTTGGGAGGCATGTTAAGATAGTGAGAGATCATTTTGGTAGAGGACCAAACCACTTCACATTTCCAAGAACGATAAAAAAAGTTTCTGGAGGCATTAGGAAAATATTTCATAGCACCTATAGGTTTTTAAAAAGGCATTACGAAAATATTTTGCAGCACCCACAACCAGTTTGTTTCTACACTGTGTTGCAACTAGATTTCCTTCCAAGTTGCCTGTTGCCATCAATTTTTAGTATAAGAGGCAGTCTGAGATAGAACTATGTTTGTGACATAGTTGCATTTGATATTGGTGGTGTTGTCTACGATAAAGGGAGATGGAAACACGAGGTCGTGGAGGAAGGCTCGTAGCTAATGCAGAACTCTAAGAGGACATATAGAGGCTACAAGCTCATTTATATGCCATGGAGACCAGCAAGAAACAAGACCATAAGGTTAGAGATGACAACGAATTGGAGGAAGAAGCTATAGTAGATAGAGTAGTGCCTGTGGATGAAGCTCCAAAGGTTAAATAGTTGAGGTCAGCATTAAGCTAGAGTTCGAGACCAAAACTTGAGTTGTCTGGCTATGATGGTAGTTTGGTAACCAAGAATTTGATGGACTAGATTACCAAACTAGATCAATATTTCGAGTATGAGGTTGAAGAAGATAAGTGGAGAAAATTTGTTGTAACTAGGTCAAAAGGCCATGCTGCATTGTGGTGAAAGAATGTTTAGGCTAAAAGAAGAAAGTAGGAGAAGCCATTGATGAAAAGTTGGGACAGGATGGTAGAAAAGATGAAGGGGAAGTTTCTGCCAAATGACTATAAATTATCCCTCTATACGAAAGTGCATAACCTCAAGTAAAGGTTGCTTACAGTCAAAGAGTATACTAAGGAAATTTATAGGGTGAATTTGAGGGTAGGTATTATAAAAGACACCCTAGAAAAGAAAGCAAGGTATATCCATGGCTTGAAGCTAGAGATTCAAGATGAAATCAACATGTTTTCTCCCGGAATGATGGAAGAAGCATACCCGTTTGCCTTGAAGGTAGAAGAGAAGATAACGAGGAAGTAGAATTCAAGTAGAGGTCATGGATTTTCTAGAGGAAAAAGGAAGACAGTTGGAAGAGGAAAGGCTCCATCTCAAAATAATGATGCAAGTAACCTAAGACAGTAAGGACAATAAGAGAAAGAACGTGACTCTAGAGGAGAAAGACCTTACTAGAGAGGTAGATTGAGAGGAAGTGGTAGAGAGGCTGTCTATCGGTGTTATAAATTTGGGCAATTGGGTCACAAATATTTTGAGTATCATCAAAATGAGAAATGAGCACAAAGAGATGCATATGTAGCTTAGTTAGAAGTAGTAGAAGCACAAGCATCTATGGCATAAAATGCACCAGAGACGGGATAAGATTTAATGATGGATAAGTTCATGTTGAAACAAGCCAAGTACATTATTGAACCGGCGTAGAGAAAAGCCTTGTTTAGGGCTACTTGCAAGACCAAAGGAAAATGTTGCAAAGTAGTGATTGATAGTGGGAACATTGACAATCTAATTTCCATAGAAATGGTGGAAAAACTTTGACTAAAATGGCTAAAGCATCCAACACCATATAAAGTGTAATGGGTGCATAAAGGTCGCCAATTGTTGGTGACTGAGCGGAACAAAGTGGAGTTCCCAATAGGAGGATATCTAGATAAGGTAGTTTGTGACATCATGCCAATGGATGTCTGCCACCTTCTTTTGGGATTACCCTAGCAGTTTGATAGGAAAGTGGTGCATGATGGAGAGAGTAACACATACAAGTTTGAAAAATTTTCTATCAAGAATACCCTTGTGCCACTAAAGGAAGACATTACAGTTGGGACAAGTAACTCAAAAGCGTTTTTGTTGGGAGAAATTGAATTTCTACAACAAATGGAGGAAGAAGAGGTCAGTTATGTGATGGTTTGCAAGACAAAGGTAATACTTCTACACATTGAAATTGTAGATTCACCTATTGAGATTCAACAGATTTTGCATGATTTTAGTGATATTGTAGTAGATGATTTTCCACCAAGGAGAACTATCAGCTATCACATCACCTGATACTAGGAGAAATCCTTTCGAACAAAGCTGCTTACTGAATTACACCCAAGGAAAATGAGGATATAAGGAAGCAATTTCAAGGATTACTGGACAAAGGATTGATAAGGGATAGCTTGAGTCCATGCATTATCCCTACATTACTTAGTCCAAAAAAAGATGGAGAATGGAGGATGTGCAAAGATTCCATAGCAATCAATAATATTATAATCAGGTACAAATTTCCATTGCCACACATGGATGGCATGATGAACTGTTTGAGTGGAGCAACCTACTTTCCAAAGGTTGATTTGAAGATTTGAAGAGTAGTTACCATCAGTTTCGAATGAGAGAAGGGGATGAATGGAAGACAACTTCCAAGACCAATAGTGGGCCATATGAATGGTTGGTCATGTCATTTGGCCTGACAAATGCACCAAGTACCATCATACAATTTATGAAGAAAGTCTTGAATGAGTCTATCGGTAAGTTTGTTATTGTTTATTTAGATGATATTTTGATTTTCAGCCAAACAAAGGAAGAACACCTTAGGCATGTAACGTATGTTCTAGAAATGTTGCAACAAGAGAAATTGTTGATTAACCTAAAGAAGTATACTTTCATGAGGTTTTATTAGGTATACTTAGGCTTTGTAGTTTCAAAGGATGGGTTGAAATTAGATCAGAGAAAATAGAGGCAATTGTGAGTGTTCCTTCACCCAAGAGCATTTGTGAAGTTGGAGTTTTCATGGGTTAGCTAGCTTCTACTAAAAGTTCATCAAGAATTTCAGTAGTATTTATGCACCCATCTTTGAGACAATCAAGAAGGATAGATAACCCTTTGTTGGACATCAACAATAGAGAAAATCTTCCAACTTTTGAAGAAGAAGATCACTGGGAATTCGATGTTAAAGCTACTTGAATTGAATCAACTTTTCCAAGTCATATGTGATTTAGTGATACAGCCATTGGAGTAGTATTGAGTCATGAAGGCGAGCCTGTTGCATATTTCAACATGAATTTGAATGACTGCACTATTATGATAAGGAATTATATGTGATGGTTCAAGCATTGAAACATTGGAGGCAATATTTGATGCCTAGGGAGTTTTCTTTGTTATCTAACAATTAAGCATTATAGTATATAATGCAATAACACAAGTTCAATCATAAGCATGCCATGTGGGTGGAATTCCTAGAAAATTTTAACTTTGTTCTAAAACATGTGAGTGGAAAAGAGAACAAGGTATTTGATGCTTTGAGAAGGAGAAGCTTGATCATGCAGGAGTGCCATGTGCAGATTTTGGGCTTTGACTATTTGAAGGACTTATATGAGGATGATGTTGACTTTTGAGAGGCCTTGCAAGCATGGAAGAACCTCGTGAGCAGAGATAATAACCCATGGAGGGATTTTATGTTGCAAGATGGCTTGTTGTTCAAAAACAATCAATTATGTATCCCTCATTGTTCAATGAGAGCGAATTTGATGCAAGGGAAAAACAATGGAGGATTAGCAGGGCATTTTGGTGTGGACAAGACACTTGGACAACTAGAACACTTCTATTTTTGTCTATTTTTGCCTAAATATGAGAGATGATGTGCAGAAATATGTGGGAAAATGTATGTCAACATGTGAAAGGCAGGAGTCATAATGTTGGGTTGTATAACCCTTTTCCCATTCCTAACAGACCATGGGACTTGGTGAGTATGGAATTTGTTTTGGGTTTATTGAGGATGCAACAAGGTAGGGATTCTATACTTGTAGTTGTGGAAAAATTTACAAAGATGGCTTACTTCATCCCATGTTGTAGGAATAGTGATGTTACACATGTAGTTCATTTGTTTTTCAATGAGATTGTCCAATTGTATGGATTTCCAAAGAGTATAATCTCTAACAAGAACACCAGGTTCACAAGACATTTTTGGAGGACTTTGTGGAAGAATCTTGGAACAAAATTAAACTTCATCTGCACCTATCATCGACAATCTGATGGGAAAACCAAAGTTGAGAATAGGAGTCTCATAAACATATTGAGGAGCCTTGTGGGAGAGCATCCCATGTAGTGGGATCATGTATTAGCTCAAGCTGAGTTTGCATACAGTGATTCACCAAATAGGAGCAACGAGAAGAGTCCATTCCATTTTGTATGGAATGCATCCTAGAGGAGTTCGTGAGCTGAGAGATTTGGGAAAACTTGAGTAGTAGAGTGCTAATAGGGAGAATTTTGTAGCATCAATGAGTGAATTACATGAGGAAATAAAACATAAGCTACAAAATAGTAGCCACAAATACAAACATAGAGCATATTCAAGAAGGAGAGAGGTAAACTTTGAGGTAAGGGACATGGTCTTAGCACACCTGAGGAAAGAAATATTCCCAAGAGGGGAATATAACAAACTCAAGGTGAAGAAAATCAGACCCTTCAGAATGCTTAGAAAGCTTTATGTGAATTCTTATGAGTTAGAAACACCTATGGGCATAGGTATCTCACCTATCTTCAATATGACTGATTTGTACCCCTATTGAGTTGATGATGAAGGTGACATTATAGAAAATGAGAGCAGTGGAGAAGTCAGTGAGCAGAGTTTGATGAGACAGATGCCTATGGCAGAAAAAATAGAAGCTGAAAAGATTTTGGACACCAAAATTGCAAAGTGTGGCAAGGGAAAATAGTATTTGGAGTTTTTGGTGAAGTGGAAGGACCCTCCAATGGAGGATTCCACATGGACGAGTGTTGTAGCTCTACAAAAGGAAGGTTTCTCTATAGAGGACCTTATGAGTATGAGCTCATGAATTTTCCTTCATGGGGAGTCTGATGCAAGAGAATTATACCACATGTTAAGCTGGAAAAGTCGATTTTGTCTCCTTTAATGAGATTTTGAATAATGTAAATACAAAATTTGAATAAGTTGTAGAGTCTAGGGAATGAAGAGTCATTTATGTTATGTCTTTTCAACTTCCCTCAATTATAGAGAAGGGAAAGTGAACTAGTTGCAAATATTGTGCGTAAAATAAGCATCAAGTGGGAAGGAGGAGAGCTTCTTCTCCTACCTCAAACATGTACATGTTGTTAGGTTCCTATAGCAATACGTTTCATTTTTCATGATTGACTGGAGAAGTGCCAAATATGTTCATCATTTCCATGCTGCAAAGGCTCCATATCTTGTAAACAAATGAAGAAAATTAAAAAATTAAAAGAGGGTATGCCCTAAAAGAAAAATCAAAGGGCAAGAAAAATAAGAAGGTCAAGAGAAAAATGAAAGAAATGAACCCCAAACCAAATGACCAGGAAAGTGTGCTAGCTCAAGTGCCACTACTGTTCCGTTTTTGAAGAATTTCACTGTGTACAGTTGCTTGATTCTTATTATGGTTTATGAATGACCAAACAGCTTAATCTTGGCCAAGTTCATATTTGAATTTACTTATCTTAGAATAAAGAATAAAGCTCTGTTCAAGCTTGGTAGGCAGGTAGATAGGTAGAGAAGCAAAGGAGCCCAACTGCTTAATCTGGGCGCTTGGAAGAGATAAGGGTAGACTTAGATAGGATGGCAGCTAAAAGAAAAGAAGAGAATCGAGGTTTGCTAGTTCAAATGCACCCAATGAAAACGAAGAGAAAATGTTAGGTGTACTAGGCTGGGTAAGTAGTTTTGATGTTGCAGAAGCAGTGGCATGAGTGATTTCTTTACTCAAATATAATTCAACTCTTATGGATATTATGAATGCCATGGCAAGGTGTGGTGACAAATCAGATGTTGCATGTATAATTTCCCCTCATTCCCCTCACAGCAGTCACTTACTAACATCCCACCAGGATATTGAGATCTGCTCAAAGTCCCTAGACCACTCCATCTCAGGTGAAAGCTTCAGAAAAATAATGTTTTCTGCATGGATCAAGAAGCCACATTTCTTGTGTAAAGTCTTTCTCCTTGTGACCCTCCCTATAGCCTAAGTTTTCACTTTTCAAACTTAATGCTTTGCTAAATATCACACCTTTCATATTAACATTCTAACCTTATTATATAGTTCCTATATAAATTTTCCCCACCCCTATTATACTAAATACATAAAAAAACCCAAAATACCATAATATCCCCTCCCTCGGCTAAAGTTATGGCCATATTTTAATTTTTTTCGGGAGTTATTGGTCCACCTGGGGCCAATAACAACCCTCCACGCACTCCATTGGAGTTTATTTAACATACAGTTAAATAAATAACCAACCCGTCCACACCCAAAGTTGAAACATATTACAAACCCCACAAAAAAATTATAAAACAATGAAATATTAAATGTGGGTCCTCGCCCTGCAAACCTCCGTTGTTTCCCACTCACTGGCAACCGTTCGATCATCGCGCACAAATCCAACGGCTCTCGGCAATATTGGAACCCCTCCGATCACCGAACGATAGCATCCAGGGGATGGGCAATATTTCTGCCATACAAGGGACATGTGTCGACTTCCCGACATGATCGGAATCCCCCCCCCCTCAATACCACCCTAGCCCAAAGGTGGTGCAGGGAATACCGCTTACTGCCCCCGATGAACCCTGATGACGTCATCCTCTGACGTCACCTCCACGTCACCACCTCACCATTATATCATCTGCCATGTCCACCACATCACTGCCAAGTCATCTTCCGTACCCCCGCTACACGACAAAACCACACGTCACAGTGACGTCATCCAACAAAAATGCACCAAAACCTGCCAAAGTCAAATTTTTTGTTAAAAAGAGGTCAAAGTGTCATTTTTTCTTGTTTTTGTTTGTCTTCTCTATTCGACATCTACATGCCAATTTATGCCCAAGGACAGCCATTCGACCACACAGTCTGCCACCCAGCAAATTTACTCCATAGCTCGGCGCCTCAGTGCAGCTCGCCACTTGCAAATCGCTCTTTTCACCGTTAAAATAGGCATTTACATGAATTTTGCTCCCGAACATTGTTTTTCTTTAGTTTTCTCTGTAAAATTGCCCGCAGAACCCAAATTTGAAGAAAAAGCACCGTGTTGTCTTCAAATATACACACCATAACCACTATTTTGTCCAATTTTTACCAAAAATCCTGCAGACTCCCTCTCCCTCTACAAATTTCTCTTGCATAATCAAACTCGAGTCCACTCTGGTCTGTGATTACCGAAGGAAAAGGCCTTGAGTTGTTTATATCCATTTCCTGCTGAAAAACTCTGCGAGCTACATTTTCCTCTACAAATTCTACTCAGTGAGTTAATTCTAAAGTCGAATTCAGTCTCTGTTTCCAGGAGAAAATCCACAGAGCTATTGTTTTGCCTATTTCACTTACACAGACCCAAAATTTCCAATTTCAAAATCACAAACAGTTGGATAATGGAGGCTCCAGTAGCCCTCAATATAGCCCCTCTTAATGCACCTCACAAGGAATTGGAATGGTTTCCATTAGCTGATAAAGATTATCAAATCCAAGACTTAGCTGGTGACAGGAACCATCTCTAAGAATTTTGTGAACTAAGGAATAGTTATTTAAGCAAAAATTATTTTTATGGGATATGGGAATAAAATTTACCCATCTACTACCTCCCCTCTGTCAATGTTTTCCCTGAGATAATTTGCCTCTGCTGTGAGAACTATGAACCAACCCAAAGGGTAGTCAAAACTCCATCTGGAACTACCCTCTTTCATATAACTCCTTACTCCATAAATCAAATGCTAAACTTCAAACCAACTCAACTTTTGTTTCCTCTTACTATGATCTTGCTTGATGAAGGTCCCAAACTCCCCAGCTCAAAGATAGCTTGAATTACCCAAGTATTTATAAAACTAGATTATCAGCCCAAGGAGCCACCTCCTTTTCACTATGTATGTTTCAATGAAGTGGGTAGATTACTTGTTGATATGATATCTTATATTCTGGGGTTCAACACAAGTGAATATATTGATGAAACTGTATTAGTCTTATTTTCCATATTTACCCCAGGGCATCCCCCTGCTGTCAAATACAACTATGCTAAATTCATTGCCAACAAGATCCATGACCAGCTATTGAATCTAGATAGGGAGGGAGTCTTCAAGTACTCATCCTACATCTATCATCTGTTCTTGTATTATCAGCCAGACAATTTCCAATTTCCCAATAGAAAATTAGATTCTAAAGGAGAAAAGAGGTCTGTGATTTTTTGGACCTCAATATTTCATGAAGTCCACAACTCTCCCTACTCTTATTGTGAGTTTATTGACATGTTTGTATACCCAGTCTCTTCTCTACTAATGAGAACTCCTCCTCCTAGACTGCCATATGATATGCAGAAAATATTGCAACTCTCCAAAAGCTACAAAATAGGTGACTAGTACTTCTACCAGAATCACACTATTATTAGGATATATCGTTGTGAGTTGTGCCCCTACAGGCTGCCAAAATATGTGCCAATGACACTGTTTGCCTTGGAATATTTTAGGAAATTTATCAATTCAGGTTTGACTCATTTTCATAGCACCAAGAAAAAGGCTTACTTAAAATTGAGAGACCTGTTAGGCCCCTATGTTATGAACAAAAAAGAAGGATGGCAAGATGCTCATGAGATATTGGGTTAAAAACTCAGAGTAAAGAGAAGCTTTTAATGGGTACCCTATGACCCAAATGGCTTTATCAACGCAAGAAAAATGAAATATAGGTTGTCAGCCTATGAACATTGAAAGATCCCTGAAATAGAACAATATGCCAGTCAGGATGAATGGGTAGAGGGCACTTTGATTGAAGAACTCACTGAGGAAGAGAAAATGGAACAAAATATGAAAAATATTGAGAAGACTCTTGACTTAGATTCTTTTGGGCAGGTGTCATTCAAAGTGCCACAGCAAACCGGAGAAGGCACCTCAGCTGCTGGAACTTCATAGAAACCGGCCCGAGAAAGGACTACACCAACTGTAGGGACAACAAAAGGCAAGGAGGTAGTAGGCACAGAGCAAGAAACAATGACAGACCAACCAAACACCTTAAGGGAGCAGGGTCAAGGGTAAGGCCCTTCATTATAGATAGAGGCACCACAGGTACCAACATTACAGACTCCTCTCAATGAGGAAAGAAGCAAGAAAAGGGACAGAGAAGAGACCACACCTGCAAATGGATCAACAGAGCAGCCAAAGGCCAAAAAGCAAAGGGTAGATCCTCTACTTGAAGAGGAAATTGTTGAAGAAATCACTGAAAGCACAAGAGAGGAGAGGGCAACCAGCCAATAAACATCCACCAGCTCTCACAGGCAGGAACTGGAGACACATCATAGTATGGAAGTTTCCTCCTCAAGGCCACAAAGTAAGCAATGTTCTGATTTTAAACGAACATTTATGGATATAAAGGCCCAGAATGAGCCATTGAGAATGCAGCTTTATGACAAATTTCTCAAAATGACACCCTCCAAACAATAAAGATTTATGTCCGCATATGACATTAAAGAGGAAAAGATGATCTTAAGTCATTTCAAGCCTAAAGTTTAGCAACCACAGACAATTGCTGACTACATAAGAACAAATCTAGAGGTCCTCACCAAAGACATACACCCAATGGATCAAATTGAACTGCACAAACAAACAGGTGAGATGGTCTATGCTACATTGGTAGACAAGGAAATATTGGCCTACCAATTGAAGGAGTCATTAAGCAATACATCTGCCCAATTGGATTTGGAAAAGATATCTTCCCTGGCTAAAGACAATAGAATAAAGACCTTGGAAGAAATAATTATTGAGCTGGGACATGATCCCAAGGATGCCAAAGGCATCAAAGCACTGATAAAGAAAAACGAAGAAGATATTGCTGCACTTAGGAAGCAATTGAAGCTGCCTGTTACTATGCACCCACAAACTACAAAACTTGCACAAGAAAAGGAAGAAGAAGACATGATGGATTTGCTGATAAAAATGAATCAAAGGCTAACTGAAACAGAGCAAGAATTGGAGAAAGAATTGCAAGCCAAGTAGGGAGATTCGACCTCCCAGCCACCTGAAACAGCTCCAACAGTTACCACTACCCCTCCCACAGTTGTAGCAGCAACCCTTCCCACTGTCCCAACATCAACAGCAATTACATCAGCCACGTATGCTTCAGCAGCAGCAACAACAACAACACCAGACACTAGCATGAGCATGAAAGAATTGATGAAAGTAGTAAAAGAATTAGAATTCCAAATGTCAGAGCTTAAAGAGGCCAAAGAAAGGTTGGCCAAGCTAGAGGTAAGCTATGACAAATCTAAGATAACAGTGGCAGAGAAAACCAGAGAGGTAAAGGCCTTGGAAAATAAGGTGAAATCCTTGGAGAAAGATCTCACTCTTCATAAACCTCTAGCAGAAACTAAAAAAAATTTGTGCACCAAAATTGGCCAGTCTGTCACTGATCAATGGCAATCAATCTAGACGATCCATGAGCAAATTGAATTGATAGAAAAGGCCCAAGTAGAGATTCAAAGGGCCAAAGCATCATTGGGAAACATGCACAAGTAGGCCAATAGACTAATTCATTTTTTGAACACTAACACCAGGGAACAACTAGCAACTCTGGAGATCAGGGACAGAACAGGCACCATTTTGACAGTGAAAAAGGTGCTAACCATGAGGAATTTTATACACAATTTGGAAAGAAAGTGCTAAGAAATGCAAATTGAGATAAATGCCTTCACAGAGAAGTTTACAGTCTTGCAGCAGAAGGGTCTACCCAGTTTGTTAACCAGCAATCAGAGACTGTCGACACATGAACAATATGCTCACAGGGTAAATACATATGTTGCCAATCAGATCACAGCATCATCAAGCACTTCAAAAAACATAGGACCTCCCTCTAGTCAAAGCTTATATGACAAATTGGAGAATCTATTCTATATTGAGCATAAAATAACACATCTTTTTGAAGTCAAGCCCAACTTTTATAGGTATACTGAAGCTGATGAAACATTAATAAAAATACAAAGACACCAGTTTCCAACAGACCAATGGTGGCAGAGCATGTTGGAGGTTTTACCAAGGTAGTTCTAATTTTTCTTTATCATATACATTTAATCCAATGTCAAAACACGTGGCACATATCATAAAGATGAAGACAACAGAGAAAGGGAGTTAAGTTGGGACTATAACACATTAAAGCGGAATCAAGCATAGATGAAAGGGCCAGGACAACAACACAGGAATTCAAAATAAAGGGACAACTACCAGCCGACTCACTTAGTTCAAAAAAGTCAAATATATCTGACCAACTGAACAGCCAGCACACCAACATTTACTTCTGCATTCATTGCTCTCATTTACTCCTCCTATAAAGTAGATGGATGAAGTTATTGCTTGATATTATCCCATTTAAGATATTTTTAATACTCCTTTTTGTATAAATACCTCCCTGTGAGATGTATTTGGGGTTGGTGATATCTTTTCTGCACTGTGTTGTAACTCTGAGAATTTCTAATGCAAAGGTTGTTGAAGTTTATTGTTTGTTGTACTGTCTTAATGCAGATTTGATGCTCTGGGCTTTGCTACAGAATTCTTGTGTCTTTCCATGGATCAATAAGTCATTCTAACTTGTATTTCGTATTTTCTGTGTTTGCAAATTTCATATATGTTTCATATTCTTAGTGACAGGGAAAAAGAATAGCCCAAAATTTGTTTAAATACACTCTGTGTTCAATCTTTGTTGTTAATTATGTTTTCTTCAGAGTTAGCATGAACAGGAATTCTTAGCTGCTCCTGTTTCAACTAATTCTTTCACTTTGAATATTGATAAGGAATTTTTTACTGCTCCTTGATAATACTCATGCATTTCCCCCTGCCAACATGGTGAAAGATTCTTAACGGCCCTTCACCCACTGGATTTCATTCCATCTATTTCCAAATTATAAAATTGTTCCAAGTTGATTATCTTTCTCTGTAGTATTACCTTTTGCCAAAGAAAACACGTTCAGCAGTTCATCCTCATAGACTCCATTAACCCAATGGAATAGACTCTTTAGACTTGCATCCCATACCTATTGAAGATCACCATCCAAAACATCAAAACAAAACCCCTGTACATCATAACTAGCCTAAATACTTTAAAACAAAGCTAAATTATAAAGAGAGAGCCCTATCTGGGTGCCGATTGGCTAGAAACTGCATCTAAAAGATTGGTTAGTGGTTACCTCGGCCGTATTCCATTTTCTCACAAATTTTGGGGAACAACCTGAGTGATAACACTTGTAAAATGAATTCATAACATATTTATTCTATAACTTTTTGTTATTATCTCTGTGTGTTATCTTTGCGTTTAAATTATATATACATTTGATATGATTCTAGAATGAATGTGACCCAAGCCCTGTAGTGTTATGTGCTTCTCGATGTTCGATTTCTAACTTGTGGTCATTATGTGTACTTGTTATTCCGACTCAAACCAATTTGCAACGTTTATGTTTTGTACGTAGTGACATGGAATTTTTCTAAAAAAGGACGACCTATTAAACCGATGGGGGGGATGTTGGACGTAGTGGGAGGCAGGGGGAGAACATTTTTTTATAGGAAAACATGGAGAACCTAAGAACTTGAGCACCACGATAGAGTCTTTGGGTTGAACGCTGCCATGCCTGTGTGGTTTGGAGCTTGAGCATAAACCTTGGTAATTGAGACAAGGGAGGTCATTCCCTAGGTGTGGGCGGCATGTTAAGACAGTGAGAGATCGTTTTGGCAGAGAACCGAACCGCTTCACATTCCCAAGAGTGAAAACAATTTTTTTAGAAACGCTACAAAAATATTTCGAAAGGCCCACAACCAATTTATTTATGCATTATATTGTGACCAGATTACCTTCTGGGCTGCTTGCTACCATCAGATAATATTATTAATTTTCAATATATTTATTTTATATTTATTGTTTTGTTATTGAATCTCAATATATTAATTAATATTATATTTTTATTTATTTCTATTCATAAATAAAATAATATAATATCTCACTTAGTTTTTTAACATAGATTTTTAGTGTTATTAATAAATAATTTTCAATTATTAACCTAATTAATAGTTCGCATTGCAGTGATTATTACGCTGAACAGATGAGAGTGGTAGAAATACAGAGAGCTATTCATAAAAATGGGATATCGAACCATTAATGTAGAAGAACAATGAGAAGGAGAAAACCACAATATATTATGTAATATCATATTGTCTTATTATCAGGCATTTTAAAATTCCACTCGGTTCCAGCCTCCTAAGTTTTGTCTGTATCAATGCTCGCAACAGGTTCGGATACCAACGAACCCTGGAGAGATAAACATTCTTAATGCTACCGTGACTTTGTGCCTTTACATGGTATAGTCAAAAAAGAATGCATCCACAATTTTTATATCCCTAATTAGCTATATTGTTGTTCTCAGAATTTCACCATCGCCATTCTGCACATTCCTCTGATTATCATCCTCTGCTCTCTTTATAATATCGGATGCCGTGTTCTCTGGCACTTTAAACTTGGCATATATATCACCTTTGTAGAATTCCCTTGTTCTCAACACAAGAACGAACGAAATCAGAGCTCCAAAAACGGTCACAAGGGTCATAATAATAAACGAAAGCCGAAAACATTTTTGCCCAATGCAACTAACAGCGATCTGAGACGAGCAACTCCCGAGAGCAGTACACTGCTTTCTTGTCTCTTGGTCGTATAAGTGTCCCACAACTCTCACAGACAGAAGGTAAGATCCCACAGGGCTTGCAACTGCTCCCAAATTGTAAAGTGTAGCATAATACTTGAGACCAAATAACTCTGAGATGACAGCATACATTACAGGCCATTGTGCTCCAAAGCACACTCCAATTATAATGGACGCTACGTAAAGTGAACCCGGAAGAGCGAATGCTATAAAAATGTGCCCAATGCAAGCAATAAGCATAGTTATGGTTAACATCAGGGGCCTGGGAAATCTATACTTCAGGAGAAGGATTTCTGATAAAAAACCAGAAAAAACACGGCCTAGAAAATTCCATATGCTAATAAGCGCAACAAAAGTGCTTATGTTCGTGTTGTTATATCCAAGAGCTTTCCCAATCTGTCCCATGTTATCAATGGCGGTCAGAGTTGATCCAATCCCACAAGTACTGGCCACAAACAGAATCAGCATATCGATGCTTACTAGAGCTTGAGGAATTGTGAAGTCGTCTCCTCTTTTGGGGCTTTTGAAGAATTTCGCAATACTGGATACAATAGAAGCTCTCCCTCTCACTTTATTGCTATGATCCGTAATATGGTTTGTGCCACTCATCGATTTCCGTTCCTTGATCTCTGGGTAATGTTGGGGGTCCTTCTTCTCTTCATTTTCTTTTGTAGGCACAGAGATTTTGACATGATCTGCAGCTTCAATTTCTACGGTTGAGGTTGAACTCTCGGGGGAAATCTGTTGTTGCTTCTTTTTGTCCATCTCTGCCTTAGCAATCACTACAAGAGGAAGCGAAAGGAAAACCACGATTACTGCAACAACAATTTTGTAGCCTGCATTAGGGAAATTCTTTGACATATTCTCAACTACGATGAGAACCATAAGAAAACCCGCTAATCCTAGAGCTATGTAGAGAAAATGGTAGAATCGCTTCAGCTCATTTTTTTCCGTGGTCTCTTTTGTAGGACGAACTATTAACATGACAATCAGAGAAACAGCACTGGGCAAGTAGCCAAGAAGTAGAATAACACCAGCAGATCCATTGGCACTATTCCCATAAATAGCATAGTAAATCTGAGTGAAAATTGCTCCACTCAAACCCACAAATCCTTTCAAAATCCCCAGCAGAACTCCTCTGCTCTGAGGGAAATTCTTGACACAGGTAACAAGAGATCCTGTGTTGACAAATGTCTGCGAATTAGCTCCTATAGTCATATACACATACATCTGCCATAACTTGGGCTTGGCAATTCGTCGGGTGACAGACAACCATAAAAATGAATACCCAACAATATTCATGATGGCTCCAACTCCTATAACAACCCATGGAGGACAGACTTCATTGATGAGACCTGAAACAATCCCAACATTAGCACCCACATCCTTGAAAAATCCCAAGGTGTCCAGTGTGCTCTGATCATAGCCCAGGGAAGTTTTTATTACTTGTGAGTAGAGCCCAAATATGTAAGTGCCACCAGCACTTGACATAATCAGGAACGACACAAATAGTACAAACCATCTTCCCTTGACAACTCTTTTGGCCAAATCAAACACCTCCTTCCCCTCCATCATCTTCACTAATGCAAAAAGAGGAACCACCGAAATTTCTCTATGATCGAATGCGTTAAGGAATTTTCGATCTCATACAAAAATGCACTGAGAATCGAATCTCTGCCACCGGACAACTAACCCAATCTCTGCATCTGCTTAAATAATAATTTGAGCATCTGAATTCATGAAGAGCGAGCTATACATCAAAAGGATCTGTAAATCCATGTAGAGTAACGTAAAGAATCAAAGTCATTCGAAAGCGGGCCCATTGGAAACAGAGTCTGGATTTTCCAAAACGTGTAGCGTTCTTGACTTCGAGGGCAAGGATTAGGGGTTGGTACCAAGTCTTTCAGAACGTGGCGAACCATATTGGAACTGGATTTTTTTAAACGATAGGAGCCTATGGGTTCAATAGTGGGTCGATCCCAAACTTTTCGGAGAAGCGGACAAAAGGATTTGAAATAAATTTAGTCGGTTGATGATGCCCGTGACGAGGGTTGCCCGAAAATCAGGACACTTCATTATCACCATTTTCATCTATCCCGCTTACCAATCATGTCAGAGTTAGAATGTCAGACGATGCCAAATTGGACTTGTGGACAAACTCCTTTACAGTGATAGCTTAGTTAATCGAGATTCATAGTTATTATTTAGTGTTATTCTTAATCATAATCATTTAATTCTTATGTGTTAACTAAAATTGATTTTTATTATTCACTATTGTAAATTTATTTATCGCATTGTATCACTTAAAACAATTCATTTATATTTAATAAGTAATTCATCTTAATCTCAAATCAAATCTCTAGTAATTTATAATGGTAAAAGTTGGGGAAAAAAAATGTACCCACAAAGATTTAACTTCACTCAATACTTAAATTGAGATTAAAATTTATTTAAGTGAGTTTGTTCTTATTTTCTTTATATATAGATATGTTAATTTTATGTTGAGCATTTAAAGAATTGTGTATCTTTTTCATTTTGAGCAATACATCAATAAAATGTTTTAACAATATAACATTGTATTTTTGTAGCATAAATGAAATCAAGGACTTAAAAATGATCTTTGGCATTTTGACTATTTAGATTTCATATTTGAGTATATAAATGGATTCATTGCCTTGAAAATCATTATAGGAAAACAATTGACCAAAACATATACTTGCAAAAGGACCAAAACTTATAATAGTTCTAAATTTGCATGAAATGTTTTAACCACTAGCATAGATCCATCTTAATTCCATTGAGAGGAATCAAATAGTTAAAATGGATCTAGGTTGATTTATTTATGGTTGGGAGAGAGTGAAATATTTTCGCCACATCTCCTTCATCTTGGGCTATGTTTTAATATCAACAACAATGAACCAAACTAAGCTTTTATATATACTTATAATATATATATTATATTTCTTATATATATATTTTATTAATCTACTTAATAGATTAAAGTGGCCCTTTAAGGTATTTTTCTCTTTAATTTAATGAAAAATTAGCGTAGAAATTTTTGAAGCTTATTTAAGTTGCTGTTTCAGTATGTAAATTTGAGTGCTTTGGGGTTTATATTGTTGAATCGTATTTATATATTAAAAATTTAATTTCAATAATAACAAAAAATCAGAAAGGTCATTTTCTTTATAAATAAGAGTGCACCTACACACACAAAGTACCTAAATGTAGTATAATTGGACTACTTGAAATGTTTTAAGTATAAGAATTTATTTTTTTCATTAATTTATATAATTATGCCAATGGGCCTGTCTATTTTGGGATAGAGGTTTCAAAATTTTAATTTATTTATCAATAATTATTAGGTGGATGATAAGAATTTAATCTGCATAGAATATTTGTAGTAGTATACACAAATTAAAAGCTAACATTTGTCTCCAAAGTAGTTATGCATTTCATGTTCTTTTAATTGAATTGATTAATCAAAAAAATCTCACATGAAGAAGTATTATATGTTGTTATGCTTTTTTGTGCATCTCGTATTGATAAGCCATGTTATTGACCTATGGGATTGTAGCAAAGCCTATTTACAAATGGTAAAATGAGACCAATGGTGTTCTATATTTTTTTTTTTAAGGTATATGTGTTTAACTTATATATTAATTATTTTTATAACTACACATAATAATAATAATTAAAATAAATTAAATTTAAAAAGTTTTTCATTATTTTTTAATTTTAGGCAATCTAAGATATATTATAAAGAATTTTGTTTTTAATATAGAATGATGTTTAGCCATTTAATTTATATGAGTGTGCTATATATATCTATAATTCTTTTTGTTTTTTAACTTATGTGTTGGCATTGAAATAATTTGTTAAACATGTTTCAACTAAAAAATATTTTATTGATCAAAAAATATTACATTGAAATATTCTTTTTTATATTAATATATTTTGTAATACGCGTCATGATTACTTAACACTGCATATTGAAATATTTTATTTACCATCCATAATGAATTAAGTAATATTAATAATCCTTTTCAAATGCTATATATCAAATTTATATTAAAAATTTAATAAAATACATATATTTCTTAAAAATAATTGATTTTTTTAATACTTTTTTATGCTACATTTTACACATTGAAATATTGTT
>APFE030658356.1:69145-101742 GCA_000404065.3 Pinus taeda
CTCGGTTTTGAGATCCAGTGGGAAATCTCTGTGTATATGTCTTTTATGTGTTATGCTCTCGCATTTTTATTTTTCCTGAGATTTAGAATTCGTATGCAGGTAATTTCTGTACGGGGTTAAAACCTACATATTAACCTTGCCCAATCCTCTGGCATCAACTAGATAAATGAAAATACATATACATGTAGAACTACAACTGACAGGGTGAGTTCTGTAGAAGTAACCATGACAACCATAATGAAAATAAGACAAGGAATCTGGATTGAGGCTACTACAGTTGCGCACCTCCCATGTAATTAAGAAACAAAGTTCTAAGGGAATCATTTAATTCATGCAACAAATGTAGCAGAACAAAAGCTAGTTCCTATTTAAACTCTTGAAATTCACATGTATTGTCACACAGGAATTAATTCAAAGAAAGAACAATAACTTTCTAGTAACTGAATGCTCTCAGGATTACCCTAGAGAAATAACACTAGAAACATTGTTGTCCATTAAAAAGGAAAAGAAACCCCGAGACGAAACTCTGGCAAAAGTAATTCAAAATTACAATAGACAATGGTTGTTTGAATTTCACATGTACAGTTCCAATACTCTTACAATATACAACCTGTTTAATAAATAAAGGAAATCATAATTACTGTGGAATTGTAACCATCTAGGAGCCCTTTTTAGTTAACAGTAGAAAACTAAATCTCTGTTCAAATTGCAACAAGACCAGCAACACCAGAACCATCAGTCTGAGGGTAAAACCCCTTACCTGGGATTTTGGTGGTAAGATTGGTAAAACGCTCCTCGTCAATGCACAGCTCCGGAGTCCAGAGGAAAGGTCCCTGCCAAAAGAGATGAGGAACCATTAGTGGGATGCTAGGTAAATTCTTGAAAAAAAGAGCCTGAGGCAAAGAAATTATATTCATTACAAAAAATAAACTTCACCTTAACTTTTCCAGGCAACACTAGCGCCATAACCTGATTCTATGAGCACCAACGCATGCGGGGTTCCGGAGCCATAGTAGAGTGGAACGCAGAAAGAAAACAGTGGAAAATGGAGTAGTGCCAAGAGTGAAACCCACATAACTAAACACATTATGAATGATGCAACCCAACAAGAATCTAGAGCCGTAGATTTCCAAAACCCCCTGACCACCGTCGATGGGGTGGCAAGCCCGAGAACAGAAACTGCAAGAAACAAACCTGCTCATGCCACGAACAGGGCAGAGCATAAGAAAATTATGCAGAATCCAAAGCGAAGATCAAGCGTACAGATAACCCTGTATACATTAAATGGTAATTGCCATATGTCCCTCCATACTATCCTTTGCGGATTGCGAGGAGGCGGGAGTCTTTCCCAAGGTGGCCAACAATTAATGAACCTGAGTGTATAGGATGAAGCCTCGGACAGTCGCCTGAGAGTGACAGAATAGTTGGTAGATAAATGACATGGAATGCCGAAAAACATAAAGTGTCGTGACATGTTACCAGGTGACATGTTGAAAGGACTAATCCCTACTTGGTAATATCAAGTAAAAAAAAAACAAATGATATAGTGGAGACATTACAATTGGTATCAGAGCCAAGTTACAAAAGTGAGGCCTCTGGGAACTACAATTAAAATTTAAATTAATAGTAACATTGAAATTAGAATAGTACATACAACAAATTAAATTTTTTTGAAAACAGAGAGTAGCACATACCATTTATTTTGTCCCTATTTGAGCAGTTTAAAAAAAAAAAAAATTAAAGTGTTGATTTACTTTTCCCATGTTAAAGGTAGGGAACCGGAAGACTGACAGCATGAGAAGAGGAGACAGTGCATCACGCAGATATGCGATGGGTCAGGGGCCTGTACCTGGCCCTGAGAGTAATCCCGAGCTATGGGTATAGCTCGGAGAGGAAGCTCGCAATACAAACCAGACTATTTTGGAGACGGTGCAGGAGTTGAAAAATGAAATGGCCCAGTTACGTGAAGATAATGCATGACTAATGATGGAACAAGAAAGAATTATAAAAAGCTTGTCTAACAGACAGAACCAGTCGCCAACTAGTCCCATTGCGGAACATCAGAGAATGTCAGAAGAACAGAACCATCATACAGAACCTGAAGGGTCAGAAGAGAGGGAGGAATGATCTAATAATGTATCTGAACAGTAGACTTCAAAGAGGCAACGAATAGAGTTGTAAGGGGAATTCCAGAAGATTAAACCGCCACACTTCGACGGGGAACAGGAGGAAGCAACTGAGGCATGGTTGATAAATATGAACAAATACTTCCAGCTATATGAATATGATCATAACTTGAAGGCACAATTGGCCATCTTCCAATTACAGGGAAAAGCGACCCTGTGGTGGGAAGAAGTCAAGATCGTAAAGGGAGTAAGCGAACAGACCATAACTTGGGAGAAATTCCAAAGGTACTTCAAAGAAAGATACCTGACCGAGCGTTTTTACGATGAAAAGGAAAGGGAATTCCATGACTTGCAGTTGGGGCAGCAGACCATGGACGAATTTATCACCCATTTTACTTCATTGCTTCGTTATTTGCCTTATATTAGAGAAGAAAAATCTAAGGTGCAAAGATTTGTTAGTAGTTTACCCCTATATATGTGGGAAATAATTGAGTTTGACATCCAAAGACAATGGACGAAGTTATTCATAAAGCCAGGATTTGTTACCAGCAGAGTAAACAGAAAGGAGAAGTTTCAGGTAAAAGATGGAATGAGAAAAGAGGTAATAATTCAGCTGGAAAAAATAAAGGAGATCGTAGTGGTGGAAGTAAGGGAATTGGCAAGGGGCAGAACAACATAACTACACAGAAAATCTCATACAAATCCAAGCCCACCAATGAGTCCAGAGTCGGCAAATAGCCTGTAAGATTGGACAGTGAAGGGATAGAAAGACCCCCAGTACAGTGTTGGGGTTGTGGAGGGCCTCACTACGTCAAAAATTGTCTGCAGCGAAAGGGAACCGAATAGTTATCCCAAATCCATGAAGCATCGACATTTGGCGATGTAGGACGTAGCATACCAAGGATTAATGCAGCACTGGACGATCATCAGGCAGAGTACCAACCGACCATGGTGGAATTTGAAGGTAAAATTTCAGTAGCTGTTTTAATTGACCCTGGAGCCACATTAAGTTATATTAGTCCAAAGGTAGTAGAACATTGTAATCTGCAACCTGTTAAATTCAAGAATCTGTGTCTAGTACAGTTGGCTACAGGGGCCAAGAGGTGAGTGTTGGCAAAATTCAATGGCTGCCCTTTAACAATAGCAGGGTAGCCAGTAATGGCAGATTTAAATGTGCTCCCCCTTGGTTCCTATGATGTTTTGATCTGTATGGACTGATTAGAAAAGCACTAGTCATTGGTTGACTGCAAAACAAAGATTATTTATTATAGGGATGAACTTGGAGCTAGGTAAGAGATGCAAGGAATTAAGCGGCCAGTGCAGGTTCAACCAATAACTGCATCCCAGTTAGCAAAATGCATTAGGAAGGGGTGTCAGATTTACGCCATCCAAGTGGGCTATGCTGACTCGAAGGATAAAATAGCCACGTTGGATAACATCCCTATAATACAAGAGTTTGTGGATGTGTTTCTAGAAGAGATTCCCAGACTTCCGCCTAAGAGGGATATAGACTTTACTATCGAATTAATACCGGGGGCACACTGGTATCTCGAGTACCCTATAGAATGAGTGTACCTAAGTTGACAGAGTTAAAAATGCAGCTACAAGAATTGTTAGACAAAAACTATATCCACCCTAGTGTGTCTCTGTGGGGAGCTCCAGTGTTATTCGTTAAGAAAAAAGACGGGACCCTTCGCATGTGTACAGATTACCGTTAATTGAACAAACTGACAATCAAAAACAAGTATCCTCTACCTTGGATTGATGAAATTTTTGATCAAGTGAAGGGTGCAACATTATTCTCCAAGATCGATTTGCGATCAGGTTACCACCAGATCAGGATTAAGGAGGAAAACATAGCTAAAACAACTTTTAGAACAAGGTATGGGCATTACGAGTTTGTGGTGCTACCCTTTGGGTTAACTAACGCCCCTGCAACTTTCATGTGCTTAATGAACAGCGTGTTTCACAGATATTTGGACAGATTTGTGCTGATATTTATCGATGATATACTGATATATTGATATACTCCCGTACCATGGAAGAGCAGAAGGAGCACACCCATTATATGCTAAGTTTAGCAAGTGCGATTTCTTCAAGGAAGAAATATAGTATTTAGGCCATATAATCACAAAAGAAGGGATCGTAGTCGACCCTGAAAAGATAAGGACCATTATGGAATGGCCCATACCGAAAGATGTAGCAAACATCAGGTCCTTTATGGGGTTACCCGGTTATTACAGACGCTTTGTAGAAGGCTTCTCAAGAGTAGCGTATCCTATCACCTCCCTACAGAAAAAAGGAAGAGCATTCAAATGGACCCCGGAATGTCAAAGAATTTTTCAACAGCTTAAGCATCTGCTCACCACCACACCCATTTTGAGCATAGCCAATCCTAATAAGGACTATGTGGTGTGCACTGATGCAAGCAAGGAGGGCGTGGGAGGTGTGTTGATGCAAGAAGGGAAAGTAATAGCTTATGAGTCAAGGAAACTAAAAGAGCATGATTAAAAATATTCTGCCTATGACTTAGAGCTGGCAGTCATCATACATGCCTTGAAGATATGGTGACATTATCTCACGTGGAGGGAATTTTTATTACTAACAGACCACCACAGTCTGACCAATTATTTTAGCCAGCCTACTTTAAACGCAAGATAAGCACGGTGGCTAGATTTCCTAAGTGGTTTTGACTTCGATATCAAACACTTGAAGGGGAAAGAAAACCGGGTGGTTGACGCCTTAAGTCGGAAGGTACAATGTTTGTACGAAATTTCCTTCAGCGAATGGAAAATTCCCTTCGAGGAAATGGTAAAACATGTAGTAGAACAAGATGTTGAATACCAACAAATAAAACAACAAGTACAGCAGTCTACTAGTGAGAAAAATCAGCAAGGATATGAGGTAGATAACGCTGAAATGTTGTATTATAAAAAGAGGCTATATGTACCTAGTCAAAACAGTCTTAAAAATCTGATTTTGGACGAATTTCACATCAGTCACTATGCTGGACACCTAGGGTATCAGAAAATGATCACTACGCTTCGAAAAGAGTACTATTGGCCAGGTATGAAGAAGAATGTAGCTGAGTATTTAGCACGGTGTTTGGAGTGCCAACAAATTAAAGCGGAGCATCAGAATCCAGCGGGGTTATTGCAACCACTACCCATTCCGGAATGGAAGTGGGAAACCATTTCCATGGATTTTATAACAAGGCTACCTAAGACAAAGAAGAATAACAATTATATTATGGTGGTGGTAGACAAGCTGAGTAAAGCAGCACATTTTATACCTGTGAAATCCACCTACAGAGTTGTACAGATTGCCCATTTCTTCATGCAGAATGTGTTTAAACTGCATGGACTCCCGAAGACGATAATTTTAGATCGTGACGTGAAATTCACATCGGCCTTTTGGAAGACATTATTTGCAGAATTGGGGACACAGTTGAACTTCAGTATAGCGTACCACCCCCAAACCGATGGAAAAACAGAGCGAGTGAACCAAGTAGTAGAAGACATGTTAAGAGCATATGTAATGCAGCAACCAACGCAGTGGGAGGAGTATTTGCACTTCGTTGTATTTGCATACAACAACGGGTATCATACCTCATCACAAATGAGTCCCTTTGAGGTCCTATACAGATAGAAATGTCGCACACCCTCAAGCTGGGGTGGACCTAAAGACAAATTAAGGTTGGGGCCAAAAATGCTTAAGGAAATGGAGGATATGGTGAAAAGGGTATGCTCTAATTTAAAGGCTACCCAAGATAGGCAAAAGAGATTTGTTGACCAGAAGAGGAGGTTCAAAGAATACCAAGTCGGTGACCATGTTTAGCCAGAAAGAGTACACTGCAATGGAGCGGGTGTGCCAAATTGGCACCCCGATAATGTGGACCATTCCAAGTCTTGGCAATAATTGGGCCTGTGGCTTACCAGCTCGCTCTGTTAAGTCACATCTGGGTCCACAATGTCTTCCATGTCTCTGTGTTAAAAAAATACGTTTATGATCCTAAACATGTGATCCGATGGCAGGATATACAGGTAAAGATTATTTCCAATAGACTAATCTAAAAGTTTTCTTTGAAAGAAACGGATTTAGAATATTGCATGTGCAGGTCGAACCGGAAGGAGAAGTCTTGGTCAATCTGCTGAGCATCCTCGACCGGAGAGAAGTACAACTGCGGAAGCGAGCTATTACCCAAGTTAAAGTGCAATGGCAGAACTTTGGGCCTGATGAGGCCACCTGGGAAGATGAAGAGCTCATGAAGAAGACTTATCCGGAGTTGTTCTTACCAACGGACATCAGGACGATGTCCAATTTTAGGAGGGGGAGATGTAATGCCCCAGGAGAATGTAAATATTTAACATTACTGTGGTTAAAAAAACTGAATATGACATTATTTACTGTTTTGGAATTTAATAATATTTACTATTATTGCTTTAATAAACAAGAAATGTTTTCTTGGTGAAAGTTGGCAACTTCTGAAAGGGAAGTTGGGGAAAAACGGTTGCAGTGAAATGCAACCCTAACTACCTCCCATAACTGGAAAGGTTCCAAGAAAAAGAGGAAAAAAATAGTTAGTGCGCTGTAAGGACAGGCAGAGGAAAAAAAAACGACTAAGTCTAGTGAGGACCAGATAGTCTAACACTAGGTGCAGAATTTCTTGCTGAGGGCAGCGGCCTGCAAGAGAGCACGGGAGAGAGATTCTAGTCCCAAAAGACGAATCTCGAGGTTGGGTGGCAAATTAGAAGTGACAGACAAGAGAAGGTTCTGCTTCTGTAAGACTACGAGGATCACCACAACACAGGGAGCAGAGGTGAGCAGTTCTGTTGCAGTATTACTGGCACTCCGAATAGATAGGTATGGAAAATTCTAACTGTTGTGAATAAGTAAGTCTGTGTCATCTGGAAATTGAAAACAGGAAATTTTTGTGTAGCTATAACTTATAAAAAAAAAAAAAAAAAACAAAAAACAAAACAAAACAAAACAAAACAAAACAAAAAAAAACAAAAAACAAAAACAAAAACAAAAAACAAAAACAAAAAACTGAGACAATGTTATAATAATAACAGTGGACACCACCAAGATTGTGGGGAAAACAAATTCGTTTAACAAATGTTGTTATCTGCATTATTCAAGGAATAATTGATGCATAGTACTAGGCTATGACAATCCTTATCAACTATTTAAATAAGAAAATACATACAAGGACTACGGTCCTTGCAAATTATCTGAATAGTAAGATTAAGCGAGTTCCAGAACTTCGTTATAACCCATTAAATGAACAAATAGAGGACCTGATGTAAGTTGTCATCGTCATAATCTTTACTTTCAACAAGAAATTAGGATCACAAAACCCAGGAATATATTTATAACAGTTAGAGCTCGATTGATATCCAACCAGATTCAAAAACCCTTGAGTCATACGCATACTTGGAATTGTAAAAGGGATATATAAAAGGAACAGTAAATCAACTGGGACAAACTGCAAATCTTAATGCCCAGAAAAAATGTCTAGGGGTGTAAACATATTTCGTAAAAATTTACTCAGGGTAAATGGTGCCAATAACGCTATGAGCGTTTTACCCTAAGGTACCGGTAGGGGAGGCATATGGCGCGCCGAACTGGTAGCCGAGTCAAACGATTGGTTTGGTGAGTAACTTCAGTGATTATAGTTATATAATGAACAGACAGAATAAATGAAACAACAATACTTTTTAAGTCATTCTTTCACTAAAACAAGGACCCAGTGATATTTCAGTAAATAGACGAGTGCGGCTAAAAAGCAAGTTCAGAACTTTTCCATGAAAATGATAGCGAAAGAATTAAAGAAAGTCGTGGTGAACCCTTTAATGATTATGCTAACAATATACGCCAAGTATGAATGAAACACAGAGTTGCGACATACATCTAGATCCCTAACATCTGCTATGATGGAAAACAAGTGGAAATAGGATTATTAACCTTGCCCAATCCTCTGGCATCGACTAAATAAATGAAAATACATATACATGTAGAACTACGACTGACAGAGTGAGTTCTGTAGAAGTAACCGTGACAGCCATAATGAAAATAAGACAAGGAATCTAGATCGAGGCTACTACAGCCGTGCACCTCCCATTTAATTAAGAAACAAATTTCTAAGGGAATCATTTAATTCATGCAACAAATGTAGCAGAACAAAAGCCAGTTCCTATTTAAACTCTTGAAATTCACATGTATTGTCATACAGGAATTAATTCAAAGAAAGAACAGTAACTTTCTAGTAACTGAATACTCTCAGGATTACCCTGGAGAAATAACACTGGAAACACTATTTTCCATTAAAAAGGAAAAGAAACCCTGGGACGAAACCCTGGCAAAAGTAATTCAAAATTACAATAGACAACTGTTGTTCAAATTTCACATGTAGGGTTCCAATACTCTTACAATATACATCCTGTTTAATAAATAAAGGAAATCTTAATTACTATGGAACTGTAACCATCTGGGAGCCCTTTTTAGTTAACTGTAGAAAACTAAATCTCTGTTCAAATTGCAACAAGACCAGCAACGCCAGAACCATCAGTCTAAGGGTAAAACCCCTTACCCGGGATTTTGGTGGTAAGATTGGTAAAACACTCCCCGTCAATGCACAACTCCGGAGTCCAAAGGAAAGGTCCCTGCCAAAAGAGACGAGGAACCATTATAGGATGCTAGGTAAACGCTTGAACAGAAGAGCCTAAGGCAAAGAAATTCTGTCCATTAAAAAAAAATAAACTTCACCTTAGCTTTTCCAAGTAGCATTAACGCCATAACCTGATTCTATGAGTGCCAACGCATTCGGGGTCCCGGAACCATAGCAGAGCGGAACGCAGAAAGCAAACAATGGAAAATGGAGCGGTGCCAAGAGTGAAACCCACATAACCAAACACATTATGAATGATGCAACCTAGCAAGAATCTGGAGCCATAGATTTCCAAAACCCCCTGATCACCGTCGATGGGGTCGCAAGCCCGAGAACAGAAACTGCAAGAAACAAACCTGCTCGTGCCATGCACAGGGCAGAGCATAAGAAAATTACACAGAATCCAAAGCGAAGATCAAGCGTACAGATAACCCTATATACATTAAATGGTAATTGCCATATGTCCCTCCATATTATCCTTTGCAGATTGCGAGGAGGCGGGAGTCTTTCCCAAGGTGGCCAGCAGTTAATGAACCTGAGTCTATAGGATGAAGCCTCGGATAATCGCCAGAGAGTGACAGAATAGTTGGCGGATAAATGACATGGAATGCCGAAAAACGTAAAGTTCCATGACATGTTACCAGGTGATGTGTCGAAAGGACTAATCCCTACTTGGTAATATCAAGTAAAAAAAATATATATATATATAGTGGAGACATTACATAAATGAAGTTTGTTGGGTTTACGAAAAAATTGAACTTCAGTTCGATTTCATGATATTATGATCGTGGAGAGGATGGGCTCTATGGAGGATAGTTTTTGGTCAACTCCAAAGTTTTTGAGATGGAAATTTCTTTTTGGGAAGTTTTTTTTGTTTACATTGGTGGAAGAAATCTATCTCTTTTTACTGAAATTGCAACATTTAAATTATCTAATAGAAATCTAAATTGAGAAATTGAAATAGGAGTAGATTGATTGCGATAACAATGAGTTGGGTGTGAGTAAAATAGATTTTTAGATTTACTCATAATTTTGGTATCATGTGTTTGGGAAAAGCATTGAATCTAATGGTTTGGGAGTTGTGAATCTCATCCATGAGTAAAACAACCTTTATGATTCAACAAATCATTTAATCATTTAGTTATTGTCATGTTGTTTTTCTTATTATAAATATGTGAGAAAAATTAACACAGTTGTGTGATTGAAAAGTATTTTTTTAACAAAACATTTATTGATGAAGGATCGATTTATTATCAAAACATTTTGATTGAAGGGAAAAATTTTAAACATAACGTTCCTTGACAGCCAACATAAAAACCCAAAACGTCAAAAAAAAGTATTTGACAGCTAATGAAGAATCCAAATTCCAACCCTACATGTATTTGTTTAGGCATGAGTGAAGAGGCCAAATTTGATGGTGATGATAGCGAAATTTGATGATGATGATGATAGCCGATGATGATGGCCAAATTTGATGATGATAGTGATGACAAATAACATGTATTTGTTTAGGCATGAGTGAAGTGGCCAAATTTGATGGCGGAATTTGATGATGATGATGATGATGATGATGATGATGAATGACATTGATTTGTTATGCCACAAGTGAATTGACTAAATTTGATAAAGATGATGATCTTGACGACCAAATTTGATGATGATGATGGCCAAACCTCACGATGATGATCACAACAATGATGACAACAACAATGACAATAATGATGATGAAAAGATATAGTAATGTTTCATAATATCGTGTGAAATGTATATATTCTAAAAAAAGGTAATTATAATGGATTTTTTTTTAAGGAATCATGGATTTGTTAAGGCATGAGTGAAGTGGACAAATTTGATGATGATGATTTGTGAAGGCATGAGTGAAGTAGCCAAATTTTGATGATGATGATTTGTTAAGGCATGAGCGAAGTAAACAAATTTGATGATGATGATGATGATGAATTTGTTAAGACATGAGTGAAGAGAGAAAATTTGATGATCATGATGATGATTGGCAGCCAAATTTAAATAATAAAGTGGCCACATTTGATATTATGATCATAGTGGTACCCAGATTTGATGATGATGATGATGGCCAAATTTAATGGTGATGATGATGATAGTAGATGATGATAATGATGATAGAAAATTTTCATTAGCGAGAATTTTGAACTCGAAAATAGCCCTCCGAACAACCATTTTATTAAATTTGGGATGAGTATCATAAGATAATTTCAAACTTCTGAAAACTCAAGTCATCCGATGAACAGTGCTAACTGAAAACCGTATAATCATAAAGTACATATTTCTTGCTGTCTAAAGAATAATTATATATGAAGTACAATTTCTCTTCTCATCATCAAATTTTGGACAATTTACATAAATTGAAAATTAGAGTAAACTTGCGTTACCTAATGGATACCGTTGATAAGGAAGCTATGGAATCTTGTAAAAAATTCCCTTATCGTTGTTGGAGTCGGGGGTTTCATAGATTTTCAACGATTTGGAACTATTTGTAATTAGAGAAAATCCAAGCTATTTGATGGACAGTGTTAGCTGGTAAGTGCTGTAAACTTACTACTAAATTCTTTCCTATCTGGATTGGGTGATACAGGTATGTTTTATCATATCAAATTTTTCATATTTTGAGTCCACCTTAAATTAAACTATGATAGTTGAAGTTTTAGTTAAATTCAATCTGAGATTTGAATTATATTGAAATTTAATATTTTGTATCAATTATAAATTTTAAAAATATTTTGGAAACCTAACAAAACCATATTTTGCAATAATTAAATTAATAATTATTTTACAATCCAAATAACTTCACTAACTCTTATTATCCATAATTATTTTACAATCCAAATAAGTTCACTAACTCTTATCATCCATCCTTGATCATTCATAATAGGGAAAGAATCTTACAACAGCCCATGGAAAAGCAAAGAAGTTCAGACGATTAAGCCGCTGAAGAACCCTTTTCTCCCGGCTCTTACAACAGCCGACAAGAAAGAAAAAAAGTTCAGACTATTAAGCTGCTGCAGGTGGGCAGTAGAGAATTCTCTTCTATTACTCTCATCATGGATATGATGATGAGAATATGGTGTCCAGTAAAGACAGGGGACCTCTTAGAATTTTCTGGAAGGGGGCCATGTGCAGGCCATATAGTGACATCAAAATTAGCCATCCAACCTCTAGGTAGTCGCTGGAAGATTGAACAACTCTTCAGTAATACTGTGTTTTCTTTGACTGTCCAACCTCATTGTTAGGAACATAGAACGAGAGATTGAACAACTCATCAATGATACTGTGTTTTCTTTGACTGTCCAACCTCATTGTTAGGAACATAGAATGATAATTATTTTTAACGAGGAGATGTCTTCTGGACAGTGAATTCCTAGTCAGAATCAATTTTTTTCCTAAGATATTCAATTATGAGAATGTTTGATTCAGTTTTATCCCGCAAATTTTGGGACACTCACAATTTTGAAGCTTAATCGCTATAATTTTGATTTTTTAGTTTTTTAATCAAAAATTTTCAAAATCTAACTAGAAATCCATTCTAAATCCATTATTTTTCCAATAAAAGGTGGCTTCCTTACGCTACTCTGAGAGAGAGTTAATCAATGTGTTAAAAAAAGTAATGAAGAAAAACAGATCTATTTCGGATTGTTTGGAACTCTGTATTGAGAATCTTGATGGAAGCGAAATCCGCACGCTACGCAATCAGAGAATTATCATAGATAGACATAACATATGGAGAATTATCATAGATAGACATAACATACAGTAACGTTTGATAATATAACCGGAAACCTATATATTCCCAAAATGGCTATGTAAATTGATTCTGACATACCGAGAATTATAAGAGATAGACATAAAATAGAGTAATGTTTCATAATATCACGCAAAACGTATATATTTTCAAACTTGGGAAATGTAACTTGATTTCTTGATAAGATCATGGATTTGTTAAAGGGTTTGGAGATTTTTTTACTAGGATATGGATTTGTAAACGCACATGTGATCAGATAACGAAGAAGAACAATCATTTGTGAAGGCACGAGTGAATTTGATGGCCCAGCCCTCCAACGTGGCGTAGTTTGTTTCAATCTTGTGGAACTTAATGTGAACACAGTTGGTAACCGTGCCAAGGTTACAGGCCCCTCTCGACCCTTCGGTGATTAACCTATGGTTAGGTTAGCTGTCATGTTAATATGCGATGATATTAAACCCTCCGTGGATTTTTGGGCTCACTTGCAATCTGCTTGTATTGATTGCGGTCCTTCCTCACTGGTCATGGGACGCCACCTGTTGGTCTTCTCGGTCTGGCCGCTCCCGCCTTTTGACAAACCCTACCCTCGTTTATTGTCACTTTCGTTTGTTTGCTGTGCTCGACTCTTAGCTCTGCTCCGTCGAGGTTTGTTGGTGCCTGCGGGCCTCCTCTGTTCGGTGCGTTGAACTCTGCTCTGCCAAGGTAAGTTGGTGCCTCCGGCTCCCTCTGTTCTGTGCGTTGAGCTTCTGTGAGGGCGATAGCACCGACAGTTTCCTGCCCTGTACTATGGTATATTTGTTGTTTCACTGGACAATTTGTGTTGCATGGGTTCGTTTCTCGGCTCTATTAACTTGTTGACTCGATACTGTGACAGGGTTCCCTCCAGTTCCGCGCTTCTCGCTCGGTTCGTTCGACCTTGCCTCCGAGGTATGCACTGGTTCTATGCCATACTCTGCTTTCACGCCTGTTTCAGACTCTTACAGTCTCGTTCCTTGTCTTCTGGTTCTGGTTATCGGGTTCGGTTTCGCAATGTCGCCTTATCAACTACAGGTATGTACCAATGTATTTTATGGCTTGTTTCGTTTGCTGGATTAGCTCGTTTTCTCGTTCCAGTTCTACACTAACCCTCATCCACCTCTGTTTGCAGGTTTTTTAAGGTGGCTGGCCATCTAGGGTTTGCTCTCTCTGTAATCTCCAGGGAGCAGTTCGAAACCCGCCCAGTCTCACACAACGGGTAGGGTCTTTCTGACCATGATTCAGTTGTTAATGTATGAAGGGTTTCGATGTTCCTGGTTCTTGTTCCTTTTTAGTTGCGGTCACCTGAGTTGTAGATGGGTTGTGCTCCTCCCTGTCCTTTGTGGCTCGTATGGCCCTGTTCTGTTGTATTTAACTTAAGAATTTTCGCTTGAAAGAAAATTTGTTTTAGATGAGCGTTATCTGCTCAGAAAATCCTTTTGTGCGCTTTTGTTTGTAACAGATGGTGGTTAACTAGTTAATTAAATTAAATTGTTTCACATTTGCTTTCAGCACTTGTATTATTTTGTAAAAGGTATGAAGGCATCGTATTTTGTTACCTGATCATTCGTCGGTGACTGTTGATTGGTTCTCCCTTCTTTACTAGAAATGATTTCCTGTAGCAGCACTTTACCCTTCTCGACTCCTGTTACAGCTTGTTGTCTTATTGTTTCAAATGCATTTTAATCACAGTAGAAAGTAATATGAAATAGACATAGGACTTAACGTATGAAATAATTTAACAATGGATCATCAGTTGGCAAAGTAGATAATTTGTTTTCTTTATTACAGAGGATTGTATTTGTTTCTTCGTTCCGGAGGTTCTCTCCCCTCTAACTATTTTCACTTTGTTTTTAATACTTGGAAAGCATAACTGCTTCTGTTTTCGGTTGAACTGTTCAACCATAATTTATCCAACTGTTAGCCAGTTTATTTTTACAAAAATGATAACTAACTGCTAACTAAAACAATTCACAACTATAATCCTACGGTTTCTAACGACCTTTTGGAAAATGAAACAAAATAAATAAATAAATAAAAACAAAAACGACAAGTCTAATAACCTGTCCAGCAATACATGTAGTCTTTAGCTTGTTCTTGTTTTCTTTTCGAGACAGTCAACCACCTTCTGTCTCCTCGGAGCTGGATGCTCCTGCATCAGGCTCCCGGGGTGTCAAAAAGTCATGGCTCCGTTCCATGAGGTCGTCGACAGAATAGCCTGCTTTCTGTATCTGCGTTGCGTTAAGCCACGAACTGTCCTCTATCGGACAGTCCTTCCACTTGACCAAGTACCGCATATATTCTTTCCTGCGTTTGCGCCTAGCTACCTGTGTGTCAAGGATCCTCTCGATCTCAAGGGGTTGTGCCATTGGCATCTGTCTCATCCATGAACTTTCCTCACAACTGGTGTCCCGCGGTGGCTTTGCTGCTGCACTGTCTTCTGGATCAGCGACATAGGGGAACAGATCTACCACGTTAAATATGGGAGAAATACTGATCCCCGGTGGCAATTGTAGCTCATAGGCATTTTCAGAAAACTTGCGAATGATTTTGTAGGGACCGATCTTTTTATACTTTAACTTGTTGTACTCCCGTTTTGGAAACCGTTCCTTACGTAAATATGCAAGGACTTCATCTCCAACGTTGAATTGAACTTCCCGACGCTTTGAATCAGCTCGCTGCTTATACTTTTGACTGCTATCCTATAATTTCAGCTTTACCTGCGCATGTAAGTTGCTCATTGCTTGGGCGAAATCTTCCCCATCAGCACTTCGTTTTTCGATCTTTCCCAAATCTCGTAATTCATGCACTCCGCGTGGGTGCATGCTGTATAAAATCTGGAAGGGACTATAACCGGTGCTGCGATTAGGTGAATCGTTATATGCGAATTCCGCCTGAGCAAGTACACAGTCCCACATCCGTGAATTTTCGCCTGTTAAGCTCTGTAGCAAATTCCCCAGACTCCTATTTACCACTTCAGTTTGTCCATTGGTCTACGGGTGGTAATCGGAGCTGAATTGTAACTGGGTGTTCAACTTTTTCCACAGGGTTCGCCAAAAATGTCCGGTGAACTTTACGTCCCTATCAGAGATGATGGACCTTGGGAGACCATGCAGTCAAACGATCTCAGTAAAAAACAAATGTGCTAAATAAGTAGCATCACTGGTTTTCTTGCAAGGTATAAAGTGCGCCATCTTTGAAAATCGGTCTACCACTACCATTACTGAATCGAAACCCCACTGTGTCTTAGGCAAGCCCAGAACAAAATCCAAGCTGACGGAGTCCCACGGTCTACTCGGAATGGGTAATGGTAAATAAAGACCTGTATTCTGACTGTGACCCTTTGCTAGTTGACAAACCTCGCACCTACTTATGTACCTCTGTACATCCCATTGCAACTTTGGCCAAAAATAGAAATGCCTTACCTGTGAAATTGTCTTGTCTATACCAAAGTGTCCAGCCAGACCCCCACTACGTTTTTCCTGAATAATGTTCTCTCGCATAGAGCAGTTGGGAATACATAACTGTCCTCCCTTAAACAACAACCCTTCCTATAAATTGTAGTCCAACCACGGACTACTATTTCTCAACAGAGGGTTTTGGCAGGCCTCATAGGCCTCCTTAAAATCTACATCTATTTGATACAGTTCCTTCAGGTGCTCAAAGCCTAAAACCTGCATTGTACTTTCCTGTAAGAGTAGGGTCCTCCTACTCAGCGCATCTACCACCTTATTCGCTTGCCCACTAATATGTTTCAGTACAAACGTGAAATTCTGAAGATACTCAACCCATGCTGCATGCTTATGGTTTAATTTATGTTGCTTCATGATGTACTGTAATGCAGAATTATCCGTAAATAAAACAAACTCATTACCCAACAGGTAATGTCTCCAATGCTTTAACGCTTGTATAATTGCATAGAACTCCTTGTCATAGGTTGAGTATTTCTGTCTACTCTCGTTTAGCTTTTCACTGAAATATGCGACTGGTCTATCCTCTTGACTAAGTATTGCCCCAATGGCTGTACCACTGACATCACAACGAACTTGAAAGAGTTTGTTGAAGTCAGGCAGCCTCAATATCGGCCTTTCAGTAATCTTCCTTTTCAAAATCTGAAAAGCATTTTCCGCTGCTTCGGTCCAGTGAAAAGGCTGATTTGCCTTCTTGATCGTATCCAGCATAGGTGCGCAGATCTCACTGAAATTCCTGATGAATTTCCTGTAAAAACTTGCTAGTCCGTGAAAACTTCGGACTTCAAATACTTCTTGGAGAAGGCCAGCTAACTATAGCTGCCACCTTTTCTGGGTCCATCTTCAGTTCATTTTCCGCAATTACAAAACCCAGGTACACTAACTCCCGTTGAAAAAAAGTACACTTTTTCAGATTGATCAGCAACTTGTTTTGCTGCAGCTTCCTCAACACACTTCGAACATACCTGAAATGTTCTTCCTTAGTTTTACTAAAAATCAGAATGTCATCCAGGTAAACTATTACGAACTTCCCAATGAATTCCTTCAACACCTCATTCATCAAGCGCATGAAAGTACTGGGAGCATTGCTCAACCCAAATGGCATCACCAGCCACTCATACAGGCCTTCATTTGTCTTGAAAGTTGTCTTCCACTCATCTCCTTCCCGAATTTGGATCTGGTGATATCCACTCTTCAAATCAATCTTGGAGAAATAAGTTGCCCCACTCAAACAGTCCATCATATCATCCATTCTCGGCAAGGGAAACCTGTACCTAACAGTAATTTTGTTAATGGCTCTAGAATTCGTACACATTCGCCACTCTCCTCCTTTCTTTGGAGCCAAAACGGTCGGTACTGCACAGGGGCTCATGCTTTCTCTAATCAATCCTTTGTCTAACAACTCTTGGACCTGCTTCCTAATTTCTTCATGGTCCTTAGGGCTCATACGATAAGCGGCTTTATTTGGCAGACTGGCCCCTAGTATAAAGTCAATACAGTGACTAATACCTCTCCTGGGGGGTAGTTCATCCGGAAGGTCATCCACCACGATGTCTCCAAATTCCTGCAACATATTTTGGATTTCCTCGGTAAAATCTGAAATTTGTGTATGCAGTATCACTGCCTTTGGCCTTCTTATGACAACAAAATTTATATCACTGTCCTCAATCTGTTTTATAAATTCTTTTCCGCCCATCAACAATGCTTTTACCCCACTGGTTTCAGCTGCACTTTCCTCTTTGATGGGTACAAGCGTGTGCTTGATCCCATCTTTGACAAACTTATAACTGTTTGTTTTCCCGTCATGAACTGCGCTTCTGTCAAACTGCCAGGGTCGTCCTAGCAGTATATGACAGACATCCATTGCCATAACATCACAGATAATTTTATCCTTATACCTGCCTATCTGAAACTCCACCTCACACTGTTCATCAACTAACAGTGGATGTCCTTTCTGCAGCCATGACACTTTGTAGGGAGTGGGGTGCTTCAACTTTTTCAACCCCAGTTTCTCCACCATCTCTACAGCCACTAAATTGTCGGTACTTCCATTGTCGATGATCAGCTTGTAGCACTTACCCTGTGACTTGCAAACTGTTCGGAACAAAGCCTTTCGCTGGTCAGGTTCTGCAATTTCTTTTGCTGGTTTCAACAACACCTTATTCAACACCAAAGCTTCACCTGTCTCTGGTGCGTTCTCCACTTCCTGAGGTGTTGCCTCAGCATCCTCTGGCTGAGCAACATAAGCTCCTCTTCCACCTACCGGTTCACCTTCAGGACAGTCATACGACTTGTGTCCCCACTTGTGGCAACGATAGCACTGGACAGTTCCCCTACCCCGACCATTTCCTCGTCCTCGATGAGCCAGTCGTCCTCCTCTAGTGCTATTGTCCTTCTCTGTTGTGCCTGCAGACTTAGAACTGCTGCCTTCTTCACTCGAACCGGCACCTCTACCTCTACCAAAAGCCTTACCTTTCCCCCTGCCAGTTCCGCCTCCTCTCCTGGCATTCTGTTTCCTGTTAATTTTCTCCTCTGCCTTTAGTGAAAACTGGTATGCTTCATCCAAAGTTCTGGGTGAGAGGATACTGATTTCATCCAGTATTTCCCCGCTCAACCCATTCACAAATCTGGCTGTTTTTTCTGGGGTATCTTCCACATACCTTGCCCGCAGATTCAACTTATAGAACTCTTCTATAAATTCCTTAACAGTCATCCCTCTTTGCTTCAAGTTCTGTACCTTCCTATACAACATGATCTGATAGTCTTTCGGCAGAAACTTCTCCTTCAGTTTTTCTTCCATCTTGGTCCACTTCTTTATAGGTTGTTTGTGTAGCCTTTTCCTTTCCGCCTGAACGCTGTCCCACCACAAGGACGCATGTCCTTTCAGCTTTGTGGTGGCGAACTTCACCTCCTTGTCCTTGCTGGTTTCCTCAAACTCAAAATATTTATTTACTTCACTCAACCAATCCAGTAACACATCTGTGGACAAACTTCCGTCATAAGTGGGTAGCTCGTGCTTTGGCTTATGACTGGACAGCAAAACTGACTTTAATAACCGGAATTCTGGTGTCACCCCTTCAAACTCGTCTTCTGGTTCTGCCACATCTTCATCACTGTCATCTACTAGGTCTCTCCTTCCCCCAGCTTCTACTACTACCAATCTTTCACGCAAAACACAAATCTCCTCATGGAGTCCCTCTTATGCTATTCTCCGGACCGCTCTTCCTCTTCCTCTTCCTCTTTTGCCAACCTCCATTTGTTCCTATTCCGCAAACCTGCTCTGATACCACTTTTGATGGCCCAACCCTCCAACATGGCGTAGTTTGTTTCAATCGTGTGGAACTTAATGTGAACGCAGTTGGTAACCGTGCCAAGGTTACAGGCCCCTCTCGACCCTTCGGTGATTAACCTATGGTTAGGTTAGCTGTCATGTTAATATGCGATGATATTAAACCCTCCGTGGATTTTTGGGCTCACTTGCAATCTGCTTCTATTGATTGTTGTCCTTCCTCACCGGTCATGGGAAACCACCTGTCGGTCTTCTCGGTCTGGCCGCTCCTGCCTTTTGACAAACTCTACCCTCGTTTATTGTCACTTTCGTTTGTTTGCTTATTGTCACTTTCATTTGTTTGCTGTGCTCGACTCTTAGCTCTGCTCCGTCGAGGTTTGTTGGTGCCTGCGGGCCTCCTCTGTTCGGTGCGTTGAACTCTGCTCTGCCGAGGTAAGTTGGTGCCTTCGGCTCCCTCCATTCTGCGCATTGAGGTTCTGTGAGGGCGATAGCACCAACAGTTTCCTTCCCTGTACTATGGTATATTTGCTGTTTCACTGGACAATTTCTATTGCATGGGTTCGTTTCTCGGCTCTGTTAACTTGTTGACTCATAACTGTGACAGGGTTCCCTCTAGTTCCGCGCTTCTGGCTCGGTTCGTTCAACCTTGCCTCCGAGGTATGCACTGGTTCTATGCCATACTCTGCTTTCACGTCTGTTTCAGACTCTTATAGTCTCATTCCTTGTCTTCAAGTTTTGGTTATCGGGTTCGGTTTTGTAATGTCGCCTTATCAGCTACAGGTATGTACCAATGTATTTTATGGCTTGTTTCGTTTGCTGGATTAGCTCCTTTTCTCGTTCCAGTTCTGCACTAACCCTCATCCACCTCTGTTTGCAGGTTTTTTAAGGTGGCTGGCCGTCTAGGGTTTGCTCTCTGTAATCTTCGGGGAGCAGTTCGAAACCCGCCCAGTCTCACACAACGGGTAGGGTCTTTCCGACCATGATTCGGTTGTTAATGTATGAAGGGTTCCGATGTTCCTGGTTCTTGTTCCTTTTTAGTTGCGGTCACCTGAGTTATAGATGGGTTGTGCTCCTCCCTGTCCTTTGTGGCTCGTATGGCCCTGTTCTGTTGTATTTAACTTAAGAAGTTTCGCTTGAAAGAAAATTTGTTTTAGATGAGCGTTATCTGCTCAGAAAATCATTTTGTGCGCTCTTGTTTGTAATGGACGGTGGTTAACTGGTTAATTAAATTAAACTGTTTCACATTTTCTTTCAGCACTTGTATTATTTTGTAAAAGGTATGAAGGCATCGTATTTTGTTACCTGGTCGTTCATCAGTGACTGTTGATTGGTTCTCCCTTCTTTACTGGAAATGATTTCCTGTAGTAGTACTTTACCCTTCTCGACTCCTGTTATAGCTTGTTGTCTTATTATTAAAATTGCATTTTAATCATAGTAGAAAGTAATATGAAATAGACATAGGACTTAACGTATGAAATAATTTAACAATGGATCATCAGTTGGCAAGGTAGATAATTTGTTTTCTTTATTACAGAGGACTGTATTTGTTTCTTTGTTCCGGAGGTTCTCTCCCCTCTAACTATTTTCACTTTGTTTTTAATACTTGGAAAGCATAACTGCTTATGTTTTCGGTTGAACTGTTCAACTAGAATTTGTCCAACTGTTAGCCAGTTTCTTTTTACAAAAATGATAACTAACTGCTAACTAAAACAATTCACAACTGTAATCTTACGGTTTCTAAAGGCCTTTTGGAAAATGAAACAAAATAAATAAATAAATAAATAAACAAAAACGACAAGTCTAATAACCTGTCCAGCAATACATGTAGTGTTCGGCTTGTTCTTGTTTTCTTTTCGAGACAGTCAACCACCTTTTGTCTCCTAGGAGTTGGATGCTCCTGCATCAGAATTCAGTGATGATGATGGTGATTTGTTAAATTTTGAATGAAGTAGCCAAGATGAAGAAGAAAAATTTGTAAAGTTATGAGTGAATACTAAGATATTTTCATAGTATTATTAGTATTATTAGAAGGTATATTCTCAAAAGTGATAATATAAATTGATTTACTTTTATAATGAACATGCATTTGTTAAGGCATGAGTGAAGTGGTCAAATTACTCAAATTTTATGATGATAATAACGAGGCACTAAATTTTAAGATGATAATAATTATGTAAACAAATTTGATTAGTGAAATAATTAATTTTGATGGTCATGATGATGGTGAATGATGATAATGATGACTAAATTTGATGATGGTGGTGATGATGAACAACATGGATTTGTTAAGGAATGAGTGAAGTGATCAAATTTGATGATGATGTGAATAACAACATGAATTTGTGAAGGCATGAATGAAGTGGCCAAATTTGATGACAATGATGATGATGATGACCAAATTAAATGACAATGATGATGACGATGATGACCAAATTTGATGACAATGATGATGACAAGGATGGCCAAATTTGGTGATGATGATGGCCAAACTTCATGATGGTGATCACAACAATGATGAAAAAGTGATGCAAGAGAATCCAGCTCAATATTATCATTGTATTCTAGTAGAAAAGGGGGTTTTGTGTTTCAAGGAATTTGGTTTCCTAAGTATTGGATTTTCTATAATTATTGAATGTTTTGAGTGATTTTAATGAGAATAGACATTAATTGAATGTTGTAAGGCTTTATTGTAAATGTTCTCGAATGTAGGAGAACATGAGAGATTTAGGATAGTTGAGTGATGGGAGGATTGAGAATTGATTGTAAATCCTAGATTAGGAGTCAGTTCATAATTTTGTGGATTTGAGAGAATCCTTAGGGATGAGAAAGGGATTTTAGGAATGTGGTTGAGAAATCTATGAATCTAATACCAAAAATTGGTTTTAGAATTCCTTTGTATAAATGTAAACCAAAAAGACATGAACAGAGGTTGGAGATGTTGGATAGGTAGACAGATAACTAATTGAAGTGTTTTGTAAGCCTACGGGAAGAATGTAAGCAGAGATCACTGATAATAGAAAACCAGGCCAAGAGACAAAGTCTCATTTTGTAATTATGTATTGATTTATATATATGCAAAGAGATTTAATTTCAAGTTGTATAAGTGTGTCATCACGTATCGAATAGTGAATGATTGGTGAATTAACATAACCTGTGTAGTAGAGAGTTACAAATGGAGTCATGGTGGATGTACAGGGAGAAAAATGAATCCAAGATTCGTAATAGATTCTTGAGTTCATTGAAGGATTTGAAAATGCTCTGGGATGACATAGGTCAAAGGGGCATGAGAGGTTAAGCCAAAAGGGAGTGCAACGAAATATCAAAGACATAAGGCAAAGTCTTTTGAATAAAACTAAAAGTTATATAAACCTAGAAAAATGGGGTAAATTGAAGTAAACAGGCGAACAAAGTAATGGAGTCGTAACGCTCAACAACCGTTAGATCTGGAAGATCAACGGTTGAGATTAAGTCGCAACCGAGTCTTGGAAATTTGCGATGAGCGAGCAGCAATTAATAGGGGACCGTTAGATCGTGGCAAGATCAACGTTCATGATTTAACTCACAATCGGAAGTCAAAGGTGCAATGGTCAGTGACGGTGTTTAATGGAGTTGTGACAATGCCAATAGCGATATATCGACATTCGGCGTTCATGATTATTGTCTGATCGGAGATCACATTAATCAGGGTTCAGAGGAGGAATTATTCAGAGGCAGACCCGACGCTATATAGATTCGAGTCTATATATTTTGAAGTCCACATATGCGTTCAGGTGACGTTTTCCTTTGTAAATCACAAAGCGTATGTATTAAGCGTCGATAGTGTATTTCCCGATTCTAAAGGGAAATCACATATCGGAAAGCGGTGGATATATGTGGATACATGACCAAGGAAAAATGTGATGGCTGATTGTGATGAGGTTTAACCTTGAAATCTTGTAGAAGCCATACGGAAGGGCAGAAAAGGTAAGATTTGCATACATTTCCCTTTGTAAAGGGTTTTATAAAGAAATTGCTCAAAGGAAGGTTTTTTTATGTGATATATATTTATAGATGCACCGATAGGTTCAAAAAGGCTTAATTAAGGTTTAGATGGGATTCAAAGTTCCGATAGAGGAATTAGAGGGAAGGCCTTAATACAGTCTTATATAAAGGCTTGAGAATTGTTTAAAGCCCGGATAGGAGGTTTGGCGGGGAGATAAAATTCCAATACAAAGGAACTACTTAAAGGGCCTTAACCATTGATAATAAAATATTTGACTCTGAAGAGAGTTAAATTCCTAGGACAATGTATTTGTGCATCTGTATGCATACTGTTGGTATGCGCAGGGGTAACCCTGCGTCAAAAAGACAACAATGACCAACGATGACACAGACAACAATGATAATGATGATGACAACATCGTATAGTAATGTTTCATAATATCACGTGAAATGTATATATTCCCAAAAATGTTAATATTAATTGATTTTTTTTATAAGGAATATGGATTTTTAAGGCATGAGTGAAGTGGAAAAATTTGATGATGGTGATGATTTGTAAAAGAATGAGTGAAGCTACTAATTTGATGATGATGACAAAAAAATTATTAAGGAATGGGTGAATACAATTATATTTCATAATATCATACCACACTTATACGATGGTGGCGACGATGGCGGCAACGATTTGTCAAGGCAAAAGTAAGGTGGCTAAATTTGATGGTGATGATGATGAATCTGTTAAGGAATGAGTGAAGTGGTCAAATTTGATGATGAATCATTTGTTAAGGCATGAGTGAAGTGGCCAATTTTGATGATGGTGGTGGTCGCAGCCAAATTTGATGATGGTGGTGATGTAAAAATTTCACGATGGTGATTATGAGGGCCAATGATGATAATTATGGCCAAATTTGATGATGATGGTCATTATGAACAAGATGGATTTTTTATGGCATGAGTGAAGTGGCCAAATTTATTGATGATGGAAAAATTTGATGTTGATGATGATGTCTACAACAACACAAATTTGCCAAGGCATGAGTGAAGTGGTGAAGTGGCCAAATTAAGGCATGAGTGAAGTGGCCAAATTTAAGGATGGTGATGATGGCGACAATGAAAACATATAACAATGTTTCATACTATCATGTGAAATGCATATATTCCCAAAAATGGCAATATTAATTGATTTTTTATAAGGAAGATGGATTTGTTAATGTTGAGAAATCTATAGGGCACTGATTAGAGTGATTCCTCTTTTCTTGATGACTGTTTGTGATCTCTTTTTACTTTTTCTTACTTATTAGCTTCATTACTTATTATTATGTTTGTATATCATCAAACAACTACCAAAACAAGAAGAACAAGAACACAAAATGTAGGTTGCAAGCCAAGGCCAAAACCTCTCCACTTGAGAGGAAAACCCACAAATCTCTTTTTTTCTTATATATTCTTCAATTGACAAATCCCAAGACTTCTATACCAAGATCTATACCCTCCAAGACCAATTCCAATCATTCTAGATGATGTGCTTCCCTTGTCCTAGTCAAACCCAGAAAAATCTCTTCCAACAACAGAGCTTCGACCCCCAGCTTTAGAATTTTGGCCTATACTGCAGCTCTAAAATTTTCATCCATCCTAGCAGTAGTTGATGCCACACATTTGAGCTTATTCTAGCCTCCAAAGACTTCTTCAGACCTTCACTTGGCTTTCTCCTTCTTGTAGTGCTTGAGGATGGCCTAATGTAACCTTAGCTGGCCTTCCTTCTCTTCCTTCTTCAAGATCAAACTTGGAAAAGAAAAACCCTAGACCAGCAGTAGAAACCCTACCCTTCCTTCAAACATGTGAGAGAGAAATAGCCCAAAAACAAGTCTTCTTCTTCCTCTTCCTTCTTCATTTCTTTCTTCCTCTTCCTCCTTTTCTTGAATGAGTGAGTGAATTAATGTCTCTCAAGGAGTTTGAGTTTCCTCCTTTATATAACCTTCTCAAGGTGGATGTGGCTCCTCAAATTAGTCCGACTTCCCAACTGCTACGCCTACTTGGTCTTGAAGGGTATTTTGACACTTTTAATGACAAAATCAATTTTCGTTACAAGTTACAATGTGCCTAGTGGAGTCTTCAACTTATGACAATGACTCTTTTGACTTCTTGACCTAGGAAAAACCATGGAAACACTCAGTGGGTGCTTGACCTTAAAATAAAAAACCTTGAGCATGAAACCCATGCTCTAAAAATAATAATACTATTTTTTGTCATTTTACAATATACAAGAATCAAAAGTACATTTCATATTTATGAAGACTGGACCTAGTTACACATTTTTCAGTACTCCCCCTTAACAAGGGAGGTATTCATAAATGGTACATGGACATTATCAATCTAAAGATATTCTCATAAGAAGAGTCGGATTGGTAACCCTTTTATTTAGCATCATGTCAACCAGTATTGTCATATAGCAAGTCCTTGACTAACAACTCTATCTCTCCATAAGATCAGAGCACAATGCTGGTGAGACCAATGATTTATAGACACCATCATTATTATCTCTCTTGGAACATACCCCATCGAAGTTCTTTCATAGTATGTTCCATTGGGACTATTCTTATCTTGGATAGTTAGTCCTCAAAGAATACTTGTCCCTTATGACTACTGTTATCTTTGATGCCCTACCTCATCCTAAAAGAGTGTTAGATGCTAGATGCTTACCCAATCCTCCATTATTTCTTCCCAAATAAAGACAAGAATGATGTGCTAATCTCTCCCTCTCAGCCAGGGAGGATATATCAACCAAACCAAGCTAGTCTCTCAAATACACAAGTTTCTTGTTAGAAATATATTTTGTCAAAATATCAGCTACTTGTTCATCAGTGGAAATATTTTGTAGTTGCAATACACGATCTTGTACTAGCTTCTAAATGTAGTGATACTTGTTGTTTATATTATTTTTCTTTCCATGAAATATAGGGATTTCAAACAATATTGTATAACTAGTGTTATCACAATGTATCGTTGTAGGGTCCATTGGTCATTCAAACAAGTTAGACAATAGCTTCCTCAACCAGACAACTTCTCTTCTCAATTCACAGGTTGCAATATACTCAACCTCAACATTACTCAAAGAAATTATGTCTTTCTTTCTGCTCATCCATGAGATCATGGAGGATCCCAAACTAAAACATCCTTTTGTAGTGATCCTTCCATTCTTCTCATTGCCTCCCCCATTGGAATTTGTATATCCAATCAAGTGGACATCATTCATTTTATCATATTTCAGGTAGTAATGGATTTTTCCTTCCAGATATCTCAATATATGTTTTTCTTTTATCCAATGATCGTGCTTCAACTCCATTTGGAATTGATTGAGAACATTTACTACAAAACATATGTTTCGTTGTGTATTCACCAAGTACATCAATTATCTAATCAATTGTTTATACCTGGAAGGATATGCATGGCTCAATTCAGAACCCTTAGTATTTTCAAGTTTTTTATCATCGAGGTTATCATTGATTTGCAATCCATCATGTTAAACCTTTCAAAATCTTTATCACATACTTTCTTTGACCTAGATAAATCTCATAATGTCATTACCAAACTTCCAATCCAAATAGTAGTGCATCAACCCTATCCTTCATGTCAAATTCTATTGTTAGATGCTTCTTACATTCCTCATTTTGACCTTCCACACCTATCAAGAGAAGATCACCCACATACAAAAGAATGATTACCTTTTCTCCCTTCACAACATTAATGTAAAGGTTCATATTAGTCAAACTCTTTGTGAACCAAATCTTTGAAGGTATGCATCCATTATAGCATACCATGCCCTTGGTGCTTGCTTGAGGCCATATAATGCCTTCTTCAATATGCAAATGTATCCCTCTCTATATTTAACTTCAAATCCCAAGTTTTTCTCTATATATGCTTCCTCATCAATTATGTCATTCAGGAATGCAGTCTTGACATCCATTCGGTGGATTTTCCATCCCATCAATGCTGCCAAAGAGACCAACGAGCGTATAGTTGTATATCTTACTATAAGAGAAAATGTATCTTCATAATCAATTCCTTCTTGTTGAGAGAAGCCCCTAGCCATAAATATTTCCTTATATTTATCAATACTTCCATCTTTTACATGTTTAATCTTGTTGAGCCATTTGGAAGTTACCACAAATTTGTTTTTAGTCCTAGGTACGATCTCCCAAACTCCATTTTTCATTATTGATTGATACTCTTCATTCATGGAACCCTTCCATTTTTGGTGTGTCGTGGCTTATTCAAAGATGGATGGCTCTACTTCCATAAATTTTTCCATATAGGTTGCATACCAAGAATATAGTTTGGGCTTATTTCTTTCCCTAAATATGCCTTGAACTACTCCATGACCTTCTACATCAAGTAGTGTAGACTTCAACTAGTTAGGTCTATTTTTCATTTCAGAGATTACCATGGGTTGTATCGGCTCACTAGTACCGTCATCTTCATTATTTGATTCTTCTTCCTCCCTTGTAACTTATTCTTCAAACACCAGAAGTTATTCATCATCAAATTCCATAGGGAGATCCTTTGATTTCTTGAATGCAATACTTTCATCAAATATCACATATCGACTAGCTTATATTCAGTTTCCTTCCTTTATGTAGATCCTATAGGCCTTAGAAGAGTTATTGTAGCCAAAAAAAATTCCCTTCATGCCTGATGGATCCAACTTCTTTCTCTTGTCCTTAGGTATATGAATATAGACATGACAACCAAAAATTCAAAGATGATCCATGATTGGTTTCTTCCCAGTGAATACTTCTTCAGGAGTAAAGTTATTTAGTGACTGGTGGGGACTTATATTTTGTATGTATATAGTTGTCTTTGTTGCTTCACCCCACACGAATTTCAACAAATAGTAATCATGTAGCATTGGTTTTACACTTTCTTCAATGGATCGATTCTTTCATTCTACAAATCCATTTTGCTCAAGATTATATGGGGCTATCAACTCCCTTTTAATCTCAAAATTCTTACAGAAGGCTATAATTTCTTCGGATGTATTCCCTCCCCCATCATCAGATCTTAATATCTTGATTCTCCTTTCCGTAAGGTTCTCTACTTTAGCTTTGATTTCTTGAAATTTTGTAAAGACTTCATCCTTGGATTTCATTAAATAAACCCAAGTTTTCCTTGAATGGTCGTCTATGGATGTGACATAGTATAGATGACCTCCAACTGAATTTGGATTCATAGGACCACAAATATCAGAATGAATAAGATCCAAGATTTCTTTTGACCTTGAAGCACTCCTTCCAAATGGTCTCTTGGTATTCTTACCCAATGCACATCCCATGCAAAACTGCATATATGGTTTCAACACCTGAAAAACCCCTGGGGTACTCAAATTGTGAAGATTTCATAACTCCAACTTGTGATTCCATGTGATCCCTCCCAATTGTGGGCAAATTAGACCAAAAAATATTCTAGAAAACCCTCCAAATCATATACCATGGGCTTTAATTACTTATTAGTCTGTGTTAATGCATGACTATAAAAATCATGACTATAGCAATTGATTTGTTTGTTGACCACTATCAGTTTAAATTGACCAATTTGCAAGTCATAATATTTAATTTTGAAAACCAAATATTTATTTTTCAAAAAAATGTTTAAATTTTTTTCAAACATTTGATTGGACTATATCTTTGAAGGTCTTATTGCAAAGCTTGTGCCATGTGGATAAGTGGCATAGATTTTTTTCCATAATTTGTGCTATGATTTTTAGGTTACATGAAAACCACCTAAAATATCTTTGAAAATAACTCATACTCACTTAAATAACCTATTTACCATCAATTACTACCCACCATAATTCAAGCAAGTATTTGCATAAAAAATGAATAAGTACAAGAAGTAAAAGTGTAAATCTTCAAAATTAGTAGTGGTTACTACCCACTAAAAATTTATGCAAATCCTTGAAAATAACTCAAACTCACGTAAATAACATATTCACCATCAATTATTACTTACCATAATTTAAGCAAGTAGTTGCATAAAAAGGAAATAGGTACAAGAAGTAAAGGTGTAAATGTGCAAATTTAGTAGTCCTTACTACCCACTAAAAAAAATTATGCAAGTCTTTATCTTTAGTATTAACTTCTCTATTTCATATATTAATTTGCAAATTCTAAAAACATAACATCCACTTAAATGGCACTCTATAGGTTTTGGATAATTTTATTATGATTAATACAAAAATAATTTCTTTTAAACATTCTCTTTTTATATAGAATTGTTGTTGAAATAGATTAATTAATAGAGATGTTGAAAATAGTTTTAAAAAGTATAAAAATTATAACTTCACATATGCAAAAGTGAAAATGTAAGTTCTTTTTAACTTGTATTTACTTACTTCACATAGAAATTTTTATTTATAGATGAGGGAGATAGTGAAAAAAATTTACCACATTTTCTGCATATTGGATTGTAATTTTAACAACGAACGAGGAGTAGTAAAAGCTTTGTTATTGATGTTTAATAACGTTTTTAATTTATTTTAGTTAACATTAGTTTTCATTTAAATAATATTTTATTATTATTTTAAAAGGAATTCGTGTCAAATATCCACAATGAAAAATAGACAAAAACACAAATTCCAACCTCAATTGTAACATGCACCTCAAATAAAATTCGTCAATTACATTCTAATTATAAAAATGCTTTTTAAAACATATGTAAATAATACAGATTGATATTTATGATTTTAAATAATTATATTTAATAAGTTATTGAACTATCTTTCAATAAATAGATATGTTTACAACAAAAAAGTTTCTGTGTGTATATTTTTTAGACTGTAATAATTATATTTGAAATATTATGATTTTTATATGAATTTGTATTCTCTTAATATTTTTTAAATAATACAAAGTTAATAATATTAAAAAATAAAATAACAATGCACATCTTCCATTTATTACTTGTAGTTTATATTGCTTTTTTTTGGGTAAAAAACTTTGAATTTCAAGTCGCTTTGAAATTTATAAAGAAATTTTATGATTTTTTATTGAAGTTTTGAAAAAAAACATTAAAATGAACATTTTGAAAATTAAAATGTAATTTTATTTTTTTCTAAATGTAAATTGTGTTTTGCTAATCAATTGATGACTATCTTATATGGCTTTAAATTCAATTGTTAGATATAAAAATTATATTAAAAAACAAAAAATCTAAAAAAGGTTTCTATTAGCCAAGTGTCATAATAATGATTGTTATTATAGTCACACAATGCCATGTGGATAACTATCTCACATAATTTTTGGATGTACTTGCAATGTTTATTCCATGATTTTTACATACTTTTAGATTTTTCATAATTAAGATTAAACCACCAAAAATTAAATCCTAAAAATAAGTCACTCAAATAACATATCCATCATCAATTAATACCCATCATAATTTAAGTAAGTATTTGCATAAATTGTGGATTGGAAAAAGATGCAAATAAAGACACTTATTAGGAGTTGTTACTTCTCATTGTTATTTATGTTTTCTTAAATACTTTAATAAGTAGGAGTAAAAATGTAAATATGTAGACTTAAATACATATATTTTCTTAATATCAATAAGAAATTAATAGCCCGGAGTCAATTGGTTGAGGTAGTCTTGGTGCTAAAGCACCTTGTCATTGGGAGGTCACCAGGTCAATTATTTTCCATGCCCTAGGGGTTAGCCTCTTGATATATGAATTCAAATAACTATGTAATTTATATCTTTTACCACATTTTCTTTATACTAAGTTGTAATATTAACAACAGAGTAGACACAATAAAAGTTCCATTATTAATATTTAATAATGGTTTAATTAAAATTAACCAAAATTGAAAATATAAATTGTTTTTTAACTTTAAAAATATTAAAGAGGGAGATGACATGAACAACTCCTCATACACTCAAACATGAAATGAGTAATGAGGATACATTGAATTGATATGGAAAACCTAGTGACCTTCATGTCTTTTTACCAAGGTCAAAACCACTTCGACAATATCGGGTATATCTATGATTTCACCATGTTGCAGCAGAATTTTCCCTAGAAGTGTCTACTTATTTATAACTTCAAGGAAGGAAGGCCCATGCCCTCTTGGCTTTCACTTCCATTACTTTCATCACACCATTGGTTGGATACTTTGTAACCTTCTCATGATACTAGGGTGGATGCAATGGGTTTAAGTGAACTTCAATGAGGGGTTTGACATTAAGACTTAGTAGAAACATTTGGAATGAGAATTCTCGTAAATTCTCAATTGGTCACCACTTCTACCTAGTATTGTATGTTCAATTATGAATTTTTTATTTTATGGTCCATGTTTGTAGGTAATATTGTTGAGGATGGAAAAATGTTTTTTATTCCCATTCTTCTCATCTTTCTGGCTCTCCCCTACACCCAGAATTCCCCCTTACTACTTTCCAATTTTTTTCCTCTCTTGTTGCTACTCTTAAAGTTCACATGTTCTCTATTCCTTACACTCTATCCTACCCTTTTTTGACCTTCTAACCCATCCATGTTTCACATTCATCTCTTGAATTCCCTACTGTTGGGTTTTGACCCTCACTTGGAATTTTGCTTAGGTAAAAAAATGTACCACGAGCATGGTTTTAGGGGTCAAGGCTCCTTAGGAAGACCCAAATCCTAGACCCTTGACATTTACTAGATTCAAAAACACTAGTTCTCTTGTCTAATCAACTTGGATGCCTAGTTGGCCTGCATTGAGAAGCATCTTCAGTATGCTTGACACTCTCTAGTAGGCTCAACAGCTAACTTTGATGATTAATGCATGCTTTGGTCACCTTTTTTTTATGTTTATGTTTAAGGAACTATATCTTATATTTTATTTTCTCATGTGATTTATAGTTGAGCGTGCTAACATTACCCACTTGATTATATGTAAGGTCTTGATTATATGTAAGGTTTTTTATAACAGTGTCAGACATCTATCTTGGAGTAGTGACACTCAAGAGAGTAGGTTTATTTTGGTTCACTTTCATTAAAAATAAATTATTATTACAATACTTCTAATATCATTTGTCTGTTTCAGTATGTTATGTCATCAGTGACTAAGTGACATGTTTTGTATGTCTAATTTATGATCTAATAGAAGAAAACTAATAGACAAAAAAAACTGTAAAATATACCTCTCAATACATTAAAAAAATAAATTTTCATTTTTATTAACCTATTTTTTAGATTTCCAAAAAAATAATACCTTACCTAAATACAAATTGAACCACCAAA
>APFE030658356.1:101762-134416 GCA_000404065.3 Pinus taeda
TATAACCATATAAATTCAGATTATAAGACAGCTCTACTTATTTCTAAGTCATTTCTAATTTTTATTAAAACTCAATATATAAACTATTAAATTATGATATATCCTCATTCCCCATCGTTATGACATATCGTTATTATATTTGTACAGAAACATTTTTATAACACTTCCTTACTCAAAATATAATCACTGTATTAGTAATGATAAATCGGGAAACAAGTAATTTCGCAATAAATTTTTCTCTTGCTACTAAGTATGAAAGTTCTCATCAGATTTTTGTAGTAAATTTATTTCATGTTATTAAAATGGTTTAAAAATAAATAAATAAATCTATTTGACTAAGCTCTGGATGAGTAAGAAAGGATAATTTTAAATTTTAAAATTCTCAATAAATAAATAAATTTATTTGACTAACCTTTGGAGAAATAAGATAGGATAATTTCAAATTTTATGAAAATCTAAATTATTTGATTATGAATAATATTAACTAGACGCTGTATGATTATAAAATATTGTAAGATTATTACAAATTTATTCTAAATACCAAAATTCCAAAAACTAAAATTTGTATACAAATAGATTCCAAACACTAAAATTCCAAAGACCAAAATTACATAAATTTTTACACTTGACAAAACAAAAAAAAACTGAGACAGTGTTATAATAATAACAGTAGACACCACCAAGACTGTGGGGAAAACAAATTCGTTTAACAAATGTTGCTATTTACATTATTCAAGGAATAATTGATGCACAGTACTAGGCTATGACAATCCTTATCAGCTATTTAAAGAAGAAAATAAGAAAATACATACAAGGACTATGGTCCTTGCAAATTATCTGAACATTAAGATTAAGCGGGTTCCAAAACTTAGTTATAAGCCATTAATAGAACAAACAGAGGACCTGATGTAAGTTCTCATCGTCGTAATCTTTACTTTCAGCAAGAAATTAGCATCACAATATCCAGGAATATATTTATAATAGTTAGAGCTCGGTTGATAGCCAACCAGATTCAAAAACCCTTGAGTCATACGCATACTTGGACATGTAAAAAGGATATATAAAAGGAACAGTAAATCAACTGGGACAAACTGCAAATCTTAATGCCCAGAAAAAATGTCTAGGGGCGTAAACATATTTCGTAAAAATTTACTCAGGGTAATAATGCTATGAGCTTTTTACCCTAAGGTACCGGTAGGGGAAGCCTATGGAGTGCCGCACTGGTAGCCGAGTCAAACAATTAGTTTGGTGAGTAATTTCTATGATTATAATTATATAATGAACAAACTGAATAAACAAAACAATGATAGCTTTTTAAGTCATTCTTTCACTAAAACAAGGACCCAGTGATATTTCAGTAAATAGACGAGTGTGGCTAAAAAGCAAGTTCAGAACTTTTCCATGAAAACGATAGTGAAAGAATCAAATAAAGTCGTGGCGAACCCTTTAATGATTCTACTAACAGTATACGCCAAGTATGAATGAAACACAGAGTTGCGGCATACATCTAGATCCCTAACAGTTGCTATGATGGAAAACAAGTGGAAATAGGATTATTAACCTTGCCCAATCCTCTGGCATCGACCAGATAAATGAAAATACATATACATGTAGAACTACGACTGACAGAGTGAGTTCTGTAGAAGTAACCGTGACAGCCATAATGAAAATAAGACAAGGAATCTGGATTGAGGCTACTACAGCTGCACACCTCCCATGTAATTAAGAAACAAATATCTAAGGGAATCATTTAATTCATGCAACAAATGTAGCAGAACAAAAGCTAGTTCCTATTTAAACTCTTGAAATTCACATGTATTGTCACACATCAATTAATTCGAAGAAAGAATAGTAACTTTCTAGTAACTGAATACTCTCAGGATTACCCTAGAGAAATAACACTGGAAACATTGTTGCCCATTAAAAAGGAAAAGAAACCCCGAGACGAAACCCTAGCAAAAGTAATTCAAAATTACAATAGACAATTGTTGTTTGAATTTCACATGTAGGGTTCCAATACTCTTACAATATATAGCCTATTTAATAAATAAAGGAAATCTTAATTACTGTGGAACTGTAACCATCTGGAAGCCCTTTTTATTTAACCGTAGAAAACTAAATCTCTGTTCAAATTGCAACAAGACCAGCAATGCCAGAACCATCAGTCTGAGGGTAAACCCCTTACCCGGGATTTTGGTGGTAGATTGGTAAAACGCTCCCCATCAATGCATAGCTTCAGAGTCTGGAGGAAAGGTCCCTACCAAAATAGACGAGGAAACATTAGTAGTATGCTAGGTAAATTCTTGAACAGAAGAGCCTAAGGCAAAGAAATTCTATTTATTAAAAAAAATGAACTTCACCTTATCTTTGCCAAGCAGCACTAGCACCATAACCTAATTCTATGAGCGCCAACGCATGCGGGGTCCCGGAGCCATAGCAGAGCGGAACGCAGAAAGCAAACAGTGGAAAATGGAGTAGTGCCAAGAATGAAACCCACATAACCAAACACATTATGAATGATCTAACCTAGGAAGAATCTAGAGCCATAGATTTCCAAAACCCCCTGACCACCGTCGATGGGGTGGAAAGCCCGAGAACAGAAACTGCAAGAAACAAACCTGCTCGTGCCACCCACAGGGCAGAGCATAAGAAAATTATGCAGAATCCAAAGCAAAGATCAAGCATATAGATAACCTTGTATACATTAAATGGTAATTGCCAGATGTCCCTCCATACTATCCTTTGCAGATTGTGAGGAGGCGGGAGTCTTTCCCAAGGTGGCCAACAGTTAATGAACCTGTGTATAGGATGAAGCGTCGGATAGTCGCCAGAGAGTGATAGAATAGTTGGTAGATAAATGACATGGAATGCCGAAAAACGTAAAGTGTCGTGACATGTTACCAGGTGATGTGTTGAAAGGACTAATCCCTACTTGGTAATATCAAGTAAAAAAAAAAAAATTATATAGTCGAGACATTACAATTGGTATCAGAGCCAAGTTACAAAACTGAGGCCTATGGGAACTAAAATTAAAATTGAAATTGACAGTGACATTGAAATTAGGATAGTACATACAACAAATTGAAATTTTTTTGAAAACAGAGAGTAGCACATACCATTATTTTGTCCCTATTTGAGCAGTTTAAAAAAAAAAAAAAGTTAAAGTGTTGATTTACTTTTCCCATGTTAAAGGCAGGGAACTGGAAGACTGACAGCATGATAAGAGGAGACAATGCATCACGCAGATATGCGATGGGTCAGGGACCCGTACCTGGCCCTGAGAGTAATCCTAAGCTATGGGTACAACTCGTAGAGGAAGCTCGCAATACAAACCAGGCTATTTTGGAGACGGTGCAGGAGTTGAAAAATGAAATGGCCCAATTACGTGAAGATAATGCACAACTAACGATGGAAAAAGAAAGAATTATAAAAAGCTTTTCTGATAAACAGAACCAACCGCCAGCTAATCCCAGTGTGGAACAACAAAGAATGTCAGAAGAACAGAACCAGCATACAGAACCTAAAGGGTCAGAAGAGAGGGAGGAACGATCTGATAATGTATCTGATCAACATACTTCAAAGAGGCAATGAATAGCGTTGCAAGGGGAATTCCAGAAGATTAAACCGCCACACTTCGATGGGGAACAGGAGGAAGCAAATGAGGCATGGTTGATAAATATGAACAAATACTTCCAGCTGTATGAATACAATCATAACTTGAAGGCACGCTTGGCCATCTTCCAATTACAGGGAAAAGTGACCCTGTGGTGGGAAGAAGTCAAGATTGTAAAGGGAGTAAGCGAACAGAACATAACTTGGGAGAAATTTCAAAGGTAATTCGAAAGATACCTGAATGATCGTTTTTATGACGAAAAGGCAAGGGAATTCCATGACTTGCGGTTGGGGCAGCAGACCATGGATGAATTTATCACCCGTTTTACTTCCTTGCTTCGTTATGTGCCTTATATTAGAGAAGAAAAAGCTAAGGTGCAAATATTTGTTAGTAGTTTACCCCTGTATATGCGGGAAAGGATTGAGTTTGACAATCCAAAGACAATGGACGAAGTTATTCGTAAATCCAGGATTTGTTACCAGCAGAGTAAACATAAAGGATAAGTTTCAGGTAAAAGATGGAATGAGAAAAGAGGTAATAAGTCAGCTAGAAATAGTAAAGGAAATCGCAGTGGTGGAAGCAAGGGAATTGGCAAGGGGTAGAACAACAGAACTACACAGAAAAACTCATACAAATCCAAGCCAACCAGTAAGTCCAGAGTCGGAAAATAGCCTGCAATATTGGACAGTGAAGGGATAGCAAGACCCCCATTACAGTGTTGGGGTTGTGGAGAGCCTCACTACGTCAAAAATTGTCTGTAGTGAAAGGGAACCGAATAGTTATCCCAAATCCATGAAGCATCAACAGTTGGCGATGTAGGACGTAGCATACCAAGGATTAATGCAGCACTGGACGATCATCAGGCATAGTACCAGCCGACCATGGTGGAATTTGAAGGTAAAATTTCAGACCTTACTGTAGATGTTTTAATTGACCCTGGGGCCACATTAAGTTATATTAGTCCAAAGGTAGTAGAACATTGTAAATTTCACCCTGTTAAATTCAAGAATCCGTGGCTAGTACAACTGGCTATAGGGGCCAAGAGGCGAGTGCTGGCAAAAGTCAATGATTGCCCTGTAACAATAGCAGGGCAGCCAGTAGTGGCAGATTTAAATGTGCTCCCCCTTGGTTCCTATGATGTTCTGATCGGTATGGACTGGTTAGAAAAGCACTGGTCATTGGTTGACTGCAAAAAAAATATTATTTATTATAGGGATGAACTTGGAGCTAGGCAAGAGATGCAAGGAATTAAGCGGCCAGTGCAGGTTCGGCCAATAACTGCATCCCAGTTAGCAAAATGCATTAGGAAGGGGTGTCAGATTTACGCCATCCAAGTGGGCTATACTGACTCAAAGGATAAAATAGCCATGTTGGATAACATCCCTGTAATACAAAAGTTTGCGGATGTGTTTCCAGAAGAGATTCCCAGACTACCGCCTAAGAGGGATATAGACTTTACTATCGAATTAATACCGGGGGCAGCACTGGTATCTCAAGCACCCTATAAAATAAGTGTACCTAAGTTGACAGAGTTAAAAATGTAGCTACAGGAGCTGTTAGACAAAAACTATATCCACCCCAGTGTGTCTCCGTGGGGAGCTCCAGTGTTATTCGTTAAGAAAAAAGATGGCACCCTTCGCATGTGTATAGATTACCGTCAGCTGAACAAACTGACAATCAAAAACAAGTATCCTCTACCTCGGATTGATGAACTTTTTGATCAAGTGAAGGGTGCAACAATATTCTCCAAGACTGATTTGCGATCAGGTTACCACCAGATCAAGATTAAGGAGAAATACATAGCTAAAACAGCTTTTAGAACAAGGTATGGGCATTGCGAGTTTGTGGTGCTACCCTTTGGGTTAACTAACACCCCTGCAACTTTCATGTGCTTAATGAATAGCGTGTTTCACTGATATTTGGACAGATTTGTGTTGATATTTATCGATGATATACTGATATACTCCCGTACCATGGAAGAGCACAAGGAGCACCTTAGATTGGTGCTACAAACCCTCCGAGAACACCAGTTATATCCTAAGTTCAGCAAGTGCTATTTCTTCAAGGAAGAAATATAGTATTTAGGCCATATAATCACAAAAGAAGGGATCGTAGTGGACCCTGAAAAGATAAGGACCATTATGGAATGGCCCGTACCGAAAGATGTAGTAGACTTCAGGTCCTTTATGGGGTTACCCGGTTATTACAGACGCTTTATAGAAGGCTTCTCAAGAGTAGTGTATCCTATCACCTCCCTACAGAAAAAAGAAGAGCATTCAAATGGACCCCAAAATGTCAAAGAAGTTTTGAACAGCTTAAGCATCTGCTCACCACCGCACCCATTTTGAGCATAGCCGATCCTGATAAGGATTATGTGGTGTGCACTGACGCAAGCAAGGAGGGCATGGGAGGTGTGTTGATGCAAGAAGGGAAAGTAATAGCTTATGAGTCAAGGAAACTAAAAGAGCATGAGCAGAAATATTTTTCCTATGACTTAGAGCTGGCAACCATCATACATGCCTTGAAGATATGGCGACATTATCTCATGGGGAGGGAATTTTTATTACTAACAGACCACCACAGTCTGACCAATTATTTTAGCCAACCCACTTTAAACACGAGACAAGCACGGTGGGTAGATTTCCTAAGTGGTTTTGACTTCGATATCAAACACTTGAAGGGGAAAGAAAACCGGGTGGCTGATGCCTTAAGTCGGAAGGTACAATGTTTGTACGAAATTTCCTTCAGTGAATGGAAAAGTCCCTTCAAGGAAATGATAAAAAAGGCAGCAGAACAAGATGTTGAATACTAGCAAATAAAATAGCAAGTACAACAGTCTACCAACGAGAAGAATCAGCAAGGATATGAGGTAGATAATGCTGGAATGTTGTATTATAAAAAGAGGCTATATGTACCTAGTCAAAACAGTCTTAAAAATCTGATTTTGGACGAATTTCACATCAGTCACTATGTTGGACACCCAGGGTATCAAAAAATGATCATTGCGCTTTTAAAAGAGTACTATTGGCCAGGTATGAAGAAGAATGTAGCCGAGTATTTAGCACGGTGTTTGGAGTGCCAACAAATTAAAGTGGAGCATCAACATCCAGCAGGGTTATTGCAACCACTACCCATTCCGGAATTGAAGTGGGAAACCATTTCCATGGATTTTATAATAGGGCTACCTAAGACAAAGAAGAATAACGATTCTATTATGGTGGTGGTAGACAAGTTGAGTAAAGCAACACATTGTATACATGTGCAATCCACCTACAAAGCTATATGGATTGCCCATATCTTCATGCAGAATGTGTTTAAACTGCATGGACTCCCGAAGATGATAATTTTATATCGTGACGTGAAATTCACATCGGCCTTTTCGAAGACATTATTTGCAGAATTAGGGACACAGTTGAACTTTAGTACAACGTACCACCCCCAGACCGATGGAAAAATAGAGTGAGTGAACCAGGTGGTAGAAGACATGTTAAGAGCATATGTAATGCAGCAACCGACGCAGTGGGAGGAGTATTTGCACTTGGTTGAATTTGCATACAACAACGGGTATCATACCTCATTACAAATGAGTCCCTTTGAGGTCCTATACAGACGGAAATGCCGCACACCCTCAAGTTGGGGTGGACCTAAAGACAAGTTAAGGTTGGGGCCAAAAATGCTTAAGGAAATGGAGGATATGGTGAAAAGGGTACGCTCTAATTTAAAGGCTGCCCAAGATAGGCAAAAGAGATTTGTTGACCGGAAGAGGAGGTTCAAAGAATACCAAGTCGGTGACCATGTTTATGTGAGGATCCAAGCCAGAAAGAGTACACTGCAATGGAGCAGGTGTGCCAAATTGGCACCCCGATGTTGTGGACCATTCCAAGTTTTGGCAATAATTGGGCTGGTGGCTTACCAACTCGTCCTGCCAAGTCACATCCGGGTCCACAATGTCTTCCATGTCTCTGTGTTAAAAAAATATGTTTATGATCCTAAACATGAGATCCGATGGTCGGATATACAGGTAAAGATTATTTCCAATAGACCAGTCTAAAAGTTTTCTTTGAAAGAAACTAATTTAGAATATTGCATGTGCAGGTCGAATTGGAAGGAGAAGTCTTGGTCGAGCTGCTGAGCATCTCGACTGGAGACAAGTACAACTACGGAAGCGAGCTATTACCCAAGTTAAAGTGCAATGGCAGCACTTTGGGCCTGATGAGGCCACCTGGGAAGATGAAGAGCTCATGAAGAAGACTTATCCGGAGTTGTTCTTGGCCAACGGACATCGGGACAGTGTCCAATTTCAGGAGGGGGAGATGTAACGCCCCAGGAGAATGTAAATATTTAACATTACTGTGGTTAAAAAAACTGAATATGACATTATTTACTGTTTTGGAATTTAATAATATTTACTATTATTTCTTTAATAAACAAGAAATGTTTTCTTGGTGAAAGTTGGCAACTTCTGAAAGGGAAGTTGGGGAAAAATAGTTGGAGTGAAATGCAACCCTAACTACCTCTCATAACTGGAAAGGCTCCAGGAAAAAGAGGAAAAAAAAATAGTTAGTGCGCTGTAAGGATAGGCAGAGGAAAAAAAAAGACGACTAAGTCTGGTGAGGACCAGATAGTCTAACACTAGGTGCGGAATTTCTTGCTGAGGACAGTGGCCTGCAAGAGAGCACGAGGGAGAGATTCTAGTCCCAAAAGACAAATCTCGAGGTTGGGTGGAAAATTAGAAGTGACAGACAAGAGAAGGTTATGCTTCTGTAGGACTATGAGGATCACCACAACACAGGGAGCAGAGGTGAGCAGTTCTGTTGCAGTATTACTAGCACTCCAAATAGACAGGTATGGAAAATTCTAACTGTTGTGAATAAGTAAGTATGTGTTGTCTGGAAATTGAAAACAAGAAATTTCTGTGTAGCTATAACTGAGAAAAAAAAAAACTGAGACAGTGTTATAATAATAACAATAGACACCACCAAGACTGTGGGGAAAACAAATTCGTTTAACAAATACTGCCATCTGCATTATTCAAGGAATAATTGATGCATAGTACTAGGCTATGACAATCCTTATCAACTGTTTAAAGAAGAAAATAAGAAAATACATATAAGGACTACGGTCCTTGCAAATTATCTGAACAGTAAGATTAAGCGGGTTCCAGAACTTCGTTATAACCCATTAAAGAACAAACAGAGGACCTGATGTAAGTTGTCATCGTCGTAATCTTTACTTTCAACAAGAAATTAGGATCACAATACCCAGGAATATATTTATAACAGTTAGAGCTTGATTGATATCCAACCAGATTCAAAACCCCTTGAGTCATACGCATACTTGGATATGTAAAAAGGATATATAAAAGGAACAGTAAATCAACTAGGACAAACTACAAATCTTGATGCCCAGGAAAAATGTCTAGGGGTGTAAACATATTTCGTAAAAATTTACTCAGGGAAAATGGTGCCAATAACGCTATGAGCGTTTTACCCTAAGGTACCGGCAGTGGAGGCCTATGGCATGCCGAACTAGTAGCCGATTCAAACGATTGGTTTGGTGAGTAATTTTAGTGATTATAACTATATAATGAACAGACAGAATAAACGAAAAAACAATAGCTTTTTAAGTCATTCTTTCACTAAAACAAGGACCCAGTGATATTTCAGTAAATACACGAGTGCGGCTAAAATGCAAGTTCAGAACTTTTCCATGAAAATGATAGCGAAAGAATCAAAGAAATTCGTGGCGAACCCTTTAATGATTCTGCTAACAGTATACGCCAAGTATGAATGAAACACAGAGTTGCGGCATACATCTAGATCCCTAACAGCTGCTATGATGGAAAAAAAGTGGAAATATGATTATTAACCTTGCCCAATCCTCTGGCATCGACTAAATAAATGAAAATACATATACATGTAGAACTACGGCTGACAGAGTGAGTTCTGTAGAACTAAGCGTGACAGCCATAATGAAAATAAGACAAGGAATCTAGATCGAGGCTACTACAGTCGTGCACCTCCCATGTAATTAAGAAACAAATTTCTAAGGGAATCATTTAATTCATGCAACAAATATAGCATAACAAAATCCAGTTCCTATTTAAACTCTTGAAATTCACATGTATTGTCACACAAGAATTAATTCGAAGAAAGAACAGTAACTTTCTAGTAACTTAATACTCTCAAGATTACCCTGGAGAAATAACACTGGAAACACTGCTGTCCATTAAAAAGGAAAAGAAACCCCGGGACGAAACCCTGGCAAAAGTAATTCAAAATTACAATAGACAACTGTTGTTCGAATTTCACATGTAGGGTTCCAATACTCTTACAATATACAACCTGTTTAATAAATAAAGGAAATCCTAATTACTATGGAACTGTAACCATCTGGGAGCCCTTTTTAGTTAACTATATAAAACTAAATCTCTGTTCAAATTGCAACAAGACCAGCAACGCTAGAACCATCAGTCTGAGGGTAAAACCTCTTACCTGGGATTTTGGTGGTAAGATTGGTAAAACGCTCCCCATCAATGCACAGCTCTGGAGTCCGAACGAAAGGTCCCTACCAAAAGAGACAAGGAACCATTAGTAGGATGCTAGGTAAATGCTTGAACAGAAGAGCCTAAGGCAAAGAAATTCTACTCATTAAAAAAATAAACTTCACCTTAACTTCGCCAAGCAGCACTAGCGCCATAACCTGATTCTATGAGCGCCAACGCATGCGAGGTCCCGGAGCCATAGCAGAGCGGAACATAGAAAGAAAACAATGGAAAATGGAGCGGTGCTAAGAGTGAAACCCACATAACCAAACACATTATGTATGACGCAACCCAGCAAGAATCTGGAGCCGTAGATTTCCAAAACCCCCTGATCAGCGTCAATCGAGTGGCACGGCCGAGAACAGAAACTGCAAGAAACAAACCTGCTCGTGCCACGCACAGGGCAGAGCATAAGAAAATTACATAGAATCCAAAGTGAAGATCAAGCGTACAGATAACCCTATATACATTAAATGGTAATTTCCAAATGTCCCTCCATACTATCCTTTGCAAATTGCGAGGAGGCGGGAGTCTTTCCCAAGGTGGCCAGCAGTTAATGAACCTGAGTGTATAGGATGAAGCCTCAGATAGTTGCCAGAGAGTGACATAATAGTTGGTGGATAAATGCATGGAATGCCGAAAAACGTAAAGTGCCTTGACATGTTACTAGGTGACGTGTTGAAAGGACTAATCTCTACTTGGTAATATCAGGTAAAAATATATATATATATTATTATATATTATATATATATATATATATAGTGGAGACCATTACATAAATTAAAGTTTGTTGGGTTTACTAAAAATTTAAACTTCATTTCCATTTCATGATATTATGATCATGGAGAGGATGGGCTCTATGGAGGATAGTTTTTGGTCAGCTCCAAATTTTTTGAGATGGAAATTTCTTTTTGGGAAGTTTTTTTTGTTTACGTTGGTGGAAGAAATCTATCTGTTTTTACTGAAATTGCAACATTTAAATTATCTAATAGAAATCTAAATTGAGAAATTGAAATAGGAGTAGATTGATTGCGATAACAATGAGTTGGGTGTGAGTAAAATAGATTTTTAGATTTACTCATAATTTTTGTATCATGTGTTTGAAAAAAGCATTGAATCTGATGGTTTGGGAGTTGTGAATCCCATCCATGAGTAAAACAACCTTTATGATTCAACAAATCATTTAGTTATGGTCATGCTGTTTTTTCTTATTATAAATATGTGAGAAAAAATAACATAGTTGTGTGATTGAAAAGTATTTTTTAATAAAACATTTATTGATGAAGGATCGATTTATTATCAAAACATTTTGATTGGAGGGAAAAATTTTAAACATAACACTCCTTGACAGCCAACATAAAAACCCTTTTCTTATTATAAATATGTGAGAAAAAATAACATAGTTGTGTGATTGAAAAGTATTTTTTAATAAAACATTTATTGATGAAGGATCGATTTATTATCAAAACATTTTGATTGGAGGGAAAAATTTTAAACATAACACTCCTTGACAGCCAACATAAAAACCCAAAACGTCAAAAAAAAGTATTTGACAGCTAATGAAGAATCCAAATTCCAACCCTACATGTATTTGTTTAGGCATGAGTGAAGTGGCCAAATTTGATGGTGATGATAGTGAAATTTGATGATGATGATGATAGCTAATGATGATGGCCAAATTCGATGATGATGGTGATGACAAATAACATGTATTTGTTTAGGCATGAGTGAAGGGGCCAAATTGGATGGCAGAATTTGATGATGATGAATGACATTGATTTGTTATGCCACAAGTGAATTGACTAAATTTGATAAAGATGAGGATTTTGATGACCAAATTTGATGATGATGATAGCCAAACCTCATGATGATGATCACAACAATGATGACAACAACAATGATAATAATGATGATGAAAAGATATTGTAATGTTTCATAATATGGCGTGAAATGTATATATTCTAAAAAAGGTAACTATAATTGATTTTTTTTTTTTAAAGGATCATGGATTTGTTAAGGCATGAGCTAAGTGACCAAATTTGATGATGATGATGATGATGAATTTGTTAAGACATGAGTGAAGAGAGAAAATTTGATGATCATGATGATGATGGCAGCCAAATTTAAATAGTAAAGTGGCCACATTTGATATTATGATCATAGTGGTACCCAGATTTGATGATGATAATGATGGCCAAATTTGATGGTGATGATGATGATAGTAGATGATGATAAAGATGGAAAATTTTCATTAACGATAATTTTGAACTAGAAAATAGACCTCAAAACAAAAAAATATACTAAATTTTTTTATAATAAATGTATTTTTTCCTATTAAAAAAATCAAATTTTAATAGTAAATTTATTTCATGTTAAAATGGTTTATAAATAAATAAAAAACCATTTTATTAAATTTTGGATGAGTATCATAAGATAATTTCAAACTTCGGAAAACTCAAGTCATCCGATGAACAGTGGTAACTGAAAACCGTATCATCATAGAGTACATATTTCTTGCTGTCTAAAGAATAATTATATATATCATCATCAAATTTTGGACAATTTACACAAATTGAAAATTAGAGCAAACTTGCGTTACCTAATGGATACCGTTGATTAGGAAGCTATGGAATCTTGTAATAAATTCCTCTATCGTTGCTGGAGTCGGGGGTTTCATAGATTTTCAACGATTTGGAACTATTTGTAATTAGAGAAAATCCAGGCTATTTGATGGAAAGTGTTAGCTGGTAAGTGCTGTAAACTTATACTAAATTCTTTCCTATCTGGATTGGGTGATACAGGTATGTTTTATCCTATCAATTTTTTCATATTTTGAGTCCACTGTAAATTAAACTATAATAGTTGAAGTTTTAGTTAAATTCAAACTGAGATTTGAATTATATTGAAATTTAATAGTTTGTATCAATTATAAATTTTATTTTGGAAACCTAACAAAACCATATTTTGCGATAATTAAATTAATAATTATTTTACAATCCAAATAACTTCACTAACTCTTATTATCCATAATTATTTTACAATCCAAATAAGTTCACTAACTCTTATCATCCATCCTTTATCATTCATAATAGGGAAAGAATCTTACAACAGCCCATAGAAAAGCAAAGAAGTTCAGACGATTAAGCCGCTGAAGAACCCTTTTCTCCCGGTTCTTACAACAGCCGACAAGAAAGAAAAAAAGTTCAGACTATTAAGCTGCTGCAGGTGGGCAGTAGAGAATTCTCTTCTATTACTGCTGCTGGATATGATGATGAGAATATGGTGTCCAGTAAAGACAGGGGACCTCTTAGAATGTGCAGGCCATATAGTGACATCAAAATTAGCCATCCAACCTCTAGGTAGTCGCTGGAAGATTGAACAACTCTTCAGTGATACTGTGTTTTCTTTGACTGTCCAACCTCATTGTTAGGAACATAGAACGAGAGATTGAACAACTCATCAATGATACTGTGTTTTCTTTGACTGTCCAACCTCATTGTTAGGAACATAGAGCGATAATTATTTTTACCAGTGAATTCCTAGTCAGAATCAATTTTTTTCCTAAGATTTTCAATTATGAGAATGTTTGATTCAGTTTTATCCCGCAAATTTTGGGACACTCACAATTTTGAAGCTTAATCGCTATAATTTTGATTTTTTAGTTTTTTAATAAAAAATTTTCAAAATCTAACTAGAAATCCATTGCGACACTCACAATTTTGAAGCTTAATCGCTATAATTTTGATTTTTTAGTTTTTTAATCAAAATTTTTCAAAATCTAACTAGAAATCCATTCTAAATCCATTATTTTTCCAATAAAAGGTGGCTTCCTTACGCTACTCTCAGAGAGTTAATCAATGTGTTAAAAAAAGTAATGAAGAAAAACACATCTATTTCGGATTGTTTGGAACTCTGTATTGAGAATCTTGATGGAGGCGAAATCCGCACGCTACGCAATCAGAGAATTATCATAGATAGACATAACTTATGGAAAATTATCATAGATAGACATAACATACAGTAATGTTTGATAATATAACCGGAAACCTATATATTCCAAAAATGGCTATGTAAATTGATTCTGACATACCGAGAATTATAAGAGATAGACATAAAATAGAGTAATGTTTCATAATATCACGCAAAACGTATATATTTTCAAACTTGGGAAATGTAACTTGATTTCTTGATAAGATCATGGATTTGTTAAAGGGTTTGGGGATTTGTTTACTAGGATATGGATTTGTAAAGGCACATGTGATCAGATAACGAAGAAGAACAATCATTTGTGAAGGCACGAGTGAATTCAGTGATGATGATGGTGATTTGTTAAATTTTGAATGAAGTAGCCAAGATGAAGAAGAAAAATTTGTAAAGTTATGAGTGAATACTAAGGTATTTTCATAGTATTATTAGAAGGTATATTCTCAAAACCGATAATATAAATTGATTTACTTTTATAATGAACATGCATTTGTTAAGCCAGGAGTGAAGTGATCAAATTACTCAAATTTTATGATGATAATAACAAGGAACTAATTTTAAGATGATAATAATTATGTAACCAAATTTTATTAGTGAAGTAATTAATTTTGATGGTCATGATGATGGTGAATGATGATAATGATGGCCAAATTTGATGATGATGGTGATGATGAACAACATGGATTTGTTAACGAATGAGTGAAGTGATCAAATTTGATGATGATGTGAATAACAACATGAATTTGTGAAGGCATGAATGAAGTGGCCAAATTTGATGACAATGATGATGATGATGACCAAATTTAATGACAATGATGATGACGATGATGACCAAATTTGATGACAATGATGATGATGATGACCAAATTTAATGACAATGATGATGACGATGATGACCAAATTTGATGACAATGATGATGATGATGACCAAATTTAATGACAATGATGATGACGATGATGACCAAATTTGATGACAATGATGATGACAAGGATGGCCAAATTTGGTGATGATGATGGCCAAACTTCATGATGGTGATCACAACAATGATGAAAAAGTGATGCAGGAGCATCCAGCTCAATATTATCATTGTATTCTAGTAGAAAAGGGGGTTTTGTGTTTCAAGGAATTTGGTTTCCTAAGTATTGGATTTTCTATAATTATTGAATGTTTTGAGTGATTTTAATGAGAATAGGCATTAATTGAATGTTGTGAGGCTTTATTGTAAATGTTCTTGAATGTAGGAGAACATGAAAGATTTAGGATAGTTGAGTGAAGAGAGGATTGAGACTTGATTGTAAATCTTAGATTAGGAGTCAGTTCATAATTTTGTGGATTTGAGAGAATCCTTAGGGATGAGAAAGGGATTTTAGGAATGTGGTTGAGAAATCTATGAATCTAAAACCAAAAATTGGTTTTAGAATTCCTTTGTATAAATGTAAACCAAAAAGACATGAACAGAGGTTGGAGATGTTGGATAGGTAGACAAATAACTGATTGAAGTGTTTTGTAAGCCTACGGGCAGAATGTAAGCATAGACCACTGATAGTAGAAAATCAAGCCAAGAGACAAAGTCTCATTTTGTAATTATGTATTGATTTATATATATGCAGAGAGATTTAATTTCAAGTTGTATAAGTGTGTCATCAAGTATCGAATAGTGAATGAATGGTGAACTAACATAACCTGTGTAGCAGAGAGTTGCAAATGGAGTCATGGTGGATGTATAAGGAGAAAAATGAATCCAAGATCCGTAATAGATTCTTGAGTTCATTGAAGGATTTGCAAATGCTCTGGGATGACATAGGTCAAAGGGGCATGAAAGGTTAAGCCAAAAGGGAGTGCAACAAAATATCAAAGACATAAGGCAAAGTCTTTCGAATAAAACCGAAAGTTATATAAACCCGGAAAAATGGTGTAAATTAAAGTAAACAGGCGGACTAAGTAATGGAGTTGTAATGCTCAGCAGCCGTTAGATCCGGAAGATCAACGGTTGAGATTAAGTCGCAACCGAGTCTTGGAAATTTGCGATGAGCGAGCAGCAATTAATCGTGGACCGTTGGATCGTGGCGAGATCAATAGTCATGATTTAAATCGCAATCGGAAGTCAAAGGTGCAATGGTCAGCGGCGGTGTTTAATGGAGTTGTGACAATGCCAATAGCGATATATCGACATTCGGCGTTCATGATTATTGTATGATCGGAGATCGCGTTAATCAGGGTTCAGAGGAGGAATTGTTCAAAGGCAGACCCGACGCTATATAGATTCGAGTCTATATATTTTGAAGTCCACATATGCATTCAGGTGACGTTTTCCTTTGTAAACCACAAAGGGTATGTATTAAGTGTCGATAGTGTATTTCCTGATTCTAAAGGGAAATCACATATCGGAAAGCGGTGGATATATGTGGATACATGACCAAGGAAAAATGTGATGGCTGATTGTGATGAGGTTTAACCTTGAAATTTGTGCAGAAGCCATACGGAAGGGCAGAAAAGGTAAGATTTGCATACATTTCCCTCTGTAAAGGGTTTTATAAAGAAATTGCTCGAAGGAAGGTTTTTTTTATGTGATATATATTTATAGATGCGCCGATGGGTTTAAAAAGGCTTAATTAAGGTTTAGATGGGATTCAAAGTTCCGATAGAAGAATTAGAGGGAAGGCCTTAATACAGTCTTATATAAAGGCTTGAGAATTGTTTAAAGCCCGGATAGGAGGTTTGGCGGGGAGATAAAATTCCAATACAAAGGAACTATTTAAAGGGCCTTAACCATTGATAATAAAATATTTGACTCTGAAGAGAGTTAAATTCCTAGGACAATGTATTTGTGCATCTGTATGCATATTGTTGGTATGCGCAGGGGTAACCCTGTGTCAAAAAGAAAACAATGACCAACGATGACACAAACAACAATGATAATGATGATGACAACATCGTATAGTAATGTTTCATAATATCACGTGAAATGTATATATTCCCAAAAATGGTAATATTAATTGATTTTTTTATAAGGAATGTGGATTTTTAAGGCATGAATGAAGTGGAAAAATTTGATGATGGTGATGATTTGTAAAATAATGAGTGAAGCTACTAATTTGATGATGATGACAAAAAAATTATTAAGGAATGGGTGAATACAATTATATTTCATAATATCATACCACACTTATACGATGGTGGCGGCAGTGGCAGCAACGATTTGTTAAGGCAAAAGTAAGGTGGCTAAATTTGATGGTGATGATGATGAATCTGTTAAGAAATGAGTGAAGTGGTCAAATTTGATGATGACTCATTTGTTAAGGCATGAGTGAAGTGGCCAATTTTGATGATGGTGGTGGTCGCAGCCAAATTTGATGATGGTGGTGGAGATGTAAAAATTTCATGATGGTGATTATGAGGGCCAATGATGATAATTAAGGCCAAATTTGATGATGATGGTCATTATGAACAAGATGGATTTGTTATGGCATGAGTGAAGTGGCCAAATGTATTGATGATGGAAAAAGTTGATGTTGATGATGATGTCTACAACAACACAGATTTTCCAAGGCATGAGTGAAGTGGTGAATTGGCCAAATTAAGGCATGAGTGAAGTGGCCAAATTTAAGGATGATGATGATGATGACAATGAAAACATATAACAATGTTTCATACTATCATGTGAAATGCATATATTCCCAAAAATGGAAATATTAATTGGTTTTTTATAAGGAAGATGGATTTGTTAATGTTGAGAAATCTATAGGGCACTGATTAGAGTGATTCCTCTTTTCTTGATGACTGTTTGTGATCTCTTTTTACTTTTTCTTACTTATTAGCTTCATTACTTATTATTATGTTTGTATATCATCAAACAACTACCAAAACAAGAAGAACAAGAACACAAAATGTAGGTTGCAAGCCAAGGCCAAAACCTCTCCACTTGAGAGGAAAACCCACAAATCTCTTCTCTTCTTATATATTCTTCAATTGACAAATCCCAAGACTTCTATACCAAGATCTATACCCTCCAATACCAATTCCAATCATTCTAGATGATGTGCTTCCCTTGTCCTAGTCAAACCCAAAAAAATCTCTTCCAACAATAGAGCTTCGACCCCCAGCTTTAGAATTTTGGCCTATACTGCAGCTCTAAAATTTTCATCCATCCTAGCAGTAGTTGATGCCACACATTTGAGCTTATTCTAGCCTCCAAAGACTTCTTCAGACCTTCACTTGGCTTTCTCCTTCTTGTAGTGCTTGAGGATGGCCTAATGTAACCTTAGCTGGCCTTCCTTCTCTTCCTTCTTCAAGATCAAACTTGGAAAAGAAAAACCCTAGACCAGCAGTAGAAACCCTACCCTTCCTTCAAACATGTGAGAGAGAAATAGCCCAAAAACAAGTCTTTTTCTTCCTCTTCCTTCTTCATTTCTTTCTTCCTCTTCCTCCTTTTCTTGAATGAGTGAGTGAATTAATGTCTCTCAAGGAGTTTGAGTTTCCTCCTTTATATAACCTTCTCAAGGTGGATGTGGCTCCTCAAATTAGTCTGACTTCCCAACTGCTATGCCTACTTGGTCTTGAAGGGTATTCTGACACTTTTAATGACAAAATCAATTTTCTTTACAAGTTACAATGTGCCTAGTGGAGTCTTCAACTTATGACAATGACTCTTTTGACTTCTTGACCTAGGACAAACCGTGGAAACACTCAATGGGTGCTTGACCTTAAAATAAAAAACCTTGAGCATGAAACCCATGCTCCAAAAATAATAATATTTTTTTTGTCATTTTACAATATACAAGAATCAAAAGTACATTTCATATTTATGAAGACTGGACCTAGTTACACATTTTTCAGTACTCCCCCTTAACTAGGGAGGTATTCATAAATGGTACATGGACATTATCAATCTAAAGATATTCTCATAAGAAGAGTCAGATTGGTAACCCTTTTATTTAGCATCATGTCAACCAGTATTTTCTTATAGCAAGTCCTTGACTAACAACTCTATCTCTCCATAAGATCAGAGCACAATGCTGGTGAGACCAATGATTTATAGACACCATCATTATTATCTCTCTTGGAACATACCCCACCAAAGTTCTCTCATAGTATGTTCCATTGGGACTATTCTTATCTTGGATAGTTAGTCCTCAAAGAATATTTGCCCCTTATGACTACTCTTATCTTGGATGCCCTACCTCATCCTCAAAGAGTATTAGATGCTAGATGCTTATCCAATCCTCCATTATTTCTTCCCAAATGAAGACAAGAATGATGTGCTAATCTCTCCCTCTCAGCCAGGGAGGATATATCAACCAAACCAAGATAGCCTCTCAAATACACAAGTTTCTTGTTAGAAATATATTTTGTCAAAATATCAACTACTTGTTCATCAGTGGAAATATTTTGTAGTTGCAATACACGATCTTGTACTAGCTTCTAAATGTAGTGATACTTGTTGTTTATATTCTTTTTCTTTCCATGAAATATAGGGATTTCAAACAATATTGTACAACTAGTGTTATCACAATGTATCATTGTAGGGTCCATTGGTCATTCAAACAAGTCAGACAATAGCTTCCTCAACCAGACAACTTCTCTTCTTAATTCATAGGTTGCAATATACTCAACCTCAACATTACTCAAAGAAATTATGTCTTTCTTTCTGCTCATCCATGAGATCATGGAGGATCCCAAACTAAAACATCCTTTTGTAGTGCTCCTTCCATCCTTCTCATTGCTTCCCCCATTGGAATTTGTATATCCAATCAAGTGGACATCATTCATTTTATCATATTTCAGGTACTAATGGATTTTTCCTTCCAGATATCTCAATATATGTTTTTCTTTTATCCAATGATCATGCTTCAGCTCCACTTGGAATTGGTTGAGAACATTTACTACAAAACATATGTTTCGTCGTGTATTCACCAAGTACATCAGTTAGCTAATCAATTGTTTATACCTGGAAGGATATGCATGGCTCAATTCAGAACCCTTAGTATTTTCAAGTTTTTTATCATCGAGGTTATCATTGATTTGCAATCCATCATGTTAAACCTTTCAAAATCTTTATCACATACTTCCTTTGACCTAGATAAATCTCATCATGTCATTGCCAAACTTCCCATCCAAATAGTAGTGCATCAACCCTATCCTTCATGTCAAATTCTATTGTTAGATGCTTCTTACATTCCTCATTTTGACCTTCCACACCTATCAAGAGAAGATCACCCACATACAAAAGAATGATTACCTTTTCTCCCTTCACAACATTTATGTAAAGGTTCATATTAGTCAAACTCTTTGTGAACCAAATCTTTGAAGGTATGCATCCATAATGGCATACCATGCCCTTGGTGCTTGCTTGAGGCCATATAATGCCTTCTTCAATCTGCAAATGTATTCCCTCCCCCATCATCAGATCTTAATATCTTGATTCTCCTTTCCGTAAGGTTCTCTACTTTAGCTTTGATTTCTTGAAATTTTGTAAAGACTTCATCCTTGGATTTCATTAAATAAACCCAAGTTTTCCTTGAATGGTCATCTATGGATGTGACATAGTATAGATAACCTCCAACTGAATTTGGAGTCATAGGACCACAAATATCAGAATGAATAAGATCCAAGATTTATTTTGGCCTTGAAGCACTCCTTCCAAATGGTCTCTTGGTATTCTTACCCAATGCACATCCCATGCAAAACTTTGTCATGATATTTCAGTTCGTGGATACCATTTACTACGGTATTTAGTGTTGGTAAGATTTTGTCATGAATATGAAGAAATATTTTATGCCAAAGTTCACATGGGCTAACTTCAATGTGAACCAAATCTTGAGTGAGGGGAGTTATCAATATATACAGTTTTCCTTCATGAATTTCAATCATTCTAGCATCTTCTATGTTTTAGTTTTTACCCCATACTACAAATTTTCCATCAATGAAATCCACTCTATCACATTTATCTTCTAGAATTGAAATGGAAAGTAAATTCTTATGCAAACATGGAACAAATAGGATGTTGTTGAGATGAATATTTCCTCCATTCTCCAATTCTAGTGAGGTTGATCTAATTCCTCTCACATGATATCTCTTATTATCACCAATCTCTATAGAGTAAGAGGAATTTATTTTTGACAGTGTTTTAGTTGGTTGTGATGGTCGGTCATATGTCTTGATGCTCCACTATTTCTCACCCAAATTCTCTCATCTTGAAATGTGCTAGTGAGTTCTAAGAATAGTCCTTCATCCTTTTTCTTAATGACTTCTTGGGTTGGAGTAAACAAAAGATTCCATACTTCTTTGAAGCTCTTATTGATATGGTTTTCCACATTTTAAGACATCTTTAGATCTTTCTTTAGTGTGGTAGAAATATTCATAATTCCCTTTGCCAACCTTAGCTCTGATACCATGTTGAGAAATATATAAGGAAATGATTAGAGTGATTTCTCTTTTCTTGATAACTTCTTGTGATATCTTTTTACATTTTCTTGCTTATTATCTTCTTTACTTATTATGATTTTTTTATATCATCAAATAGCCACCAAAACAACAAGAACAGGAATGCATAATGTAGGTTGCAAGCCACGGCCAAAACCTATCAACTTGAGAGGAAAACATGCAAATCTCTTCTCTTCTAATAGATTCTTCAATTAACGCATTCCAAGACCTATATACCATACCAATACCCTCCAATACCAATTCCAACCCTTTCAGATGATATTCTTCCCTTATCCTAGTCAAAACCAGTCAAATCTCTTCTAGTAGCACAACTTCAAACCCTAGATTCAAAATTTCAGCCTTTATTGCAGGTCTGAAATTTTCAGCCCTCCCAGCAACAATTGTTGCCACACGTGTGAGCTTATTTTGGCCTGCCAAGACTTCTTCAGGCCTTTGCTTGTCTTTCTCCTTCTTCTGGTGCTTGAGGATGGCTAAATGTTGCCTTAGCTAACCTTATTTCTCTTCCTTCTTCAAGATTGAACATGCAGAAAAAAACCCTAAACTAGCAGCAGAAACCCTAGACTTCCTTCACACGTGTGAGAGAGAAATATTCCAGAAGCAAGTCTTGTTCATCCTCTTCCTTCTTCGCTTCCTTCTTCCTCTTCCTCCTTCACTTTAATGAGTGAGTGAATGAATGTATCTCAAGGAGGTCAAGTTTCCTCCTTTATATAGGCTTCTCAAGGTGCACATGGCTCCTCAAATCAGGCCTACTTCCCAACTATCAAGTTGACTTGGTATTGAAGGGTATTTTCACACTTTTAATGAAAAAAATAATTTTGTTTGCAAGTTACAATGTGCCTGATGGGGTCTTCAACTTATGACAATTACTTTTTTGACTTCTTGACCTAGGACAAACCCTAGAAGCACTCAATGGGTGCTTGATCTCTAAAATAAGAGAACTTGAGCATAAAATCCATGGTCCAAAAATAATAATAATATTTTTATTTCATTTTGTAATATACAAGAATCAAAAGTACATTTCATATTTATGAATATTGAACCTAGTTACACATTTTTCAACAATTAAGGCATGAGTGAAGTGGCCAAATTTTATGATGATGATTATGATATCATGTGTGAATGATATATATATATAATATATATATATATATATATATATATATATATATTATATATAATATAATATATTCCAAAAATAGTAACATAAATCAATTTTTTAATAAGAAACATGGATTTGTTAAGGCCTGAGCGATGTGGCCAAATCTAATGATGATGATGATAAATAACATACACAAGGATATATATGGTTTTCTATATCTTAAGGGATTATCAAATTATGATGATGATGACGATGAAAAACAACCACTAAGGCCTATATTGTCTATTGGACCTGTAGAAGGTAAGAGATTAATCAAAATTTGTTAAAATTTTATTTTTCTGCTCCAAAAGCACTTAGGGGCACATTCCAAGATCACCATTATTTTTCATACTTAAAATTTCTAGAAAGCTCGCAATGTGACAAATATTTTGAATCAAATGTTAGTATAAGATGGGTAATCTAAGAAAAAAGTGTTTTTCATCTTCCACCCTCTTAGCATTGCAAAGATGACATACTCTTTCATCCCATGGTGTTTTCATAATTGACCAACATTGAGTTTTACTATGAAACTCATGAAAATTAGTTCTTACCATATATATGTCCATTTCCTTCTTAACATTAGCCAAAAAAGACAATTTTTTTTTTATATTGTAGTTAATCACCTTATCATAATATCTTAGTTTTTTTTTTGCTATAACTTTTTACTACCTCAATTTTTTCCTAAAATTTGAAGAAATAACACTTTTAATACTATCTGTATTCTATAAAATGATCTCTTCTTTTATCCCTTCATAGCCTAGTAAAAACAAGTGATCATTCTAATATAAATGTGTGGTTAAGTTATAAATGTTTCAAACCTTCATAGTCTAGTAAAAGAAAGTGATCATTCTAATATAAATGTGTGGTTAAGTTATAAATGTTTCAAATCTTATGAGAGTGTATTTGAAGTATTATGTAAACAATTCAACAACCTTTTTGAAAGAAGAGTATATGTAATAAAGTTGATTTGTTTTTAAATAATTTTAAGAAAATATATTTTTCATCTATTAAAATAAATTTTGACAAAAGAGAAAATGATTTAGATCGTATAATTTAATTAGTCATCATTATTTTTAACTCTTTATGATGACATCTTTTTTATTAGAAATATAATATAATTTTAGTTTGTTTGAAGATGTGAGAGAGGAAATTTGATTGGAAAAGAAGGACAAGTAACATGAATGTTTTTTTTTCCCATAGGAAAAATCATAATTTCTATTAAAAGGAAATTACATTTTGTAAATGCATTTAAGCATATTCAAATAGAGAGGCACTGCCTATATTCAACAAAAATTATGTTCAGGGACATATGTGATCAGAACATCGATACCTTATGTCCATGCAGGAAGGTATCAATGGCTGTAAATATACTGAATAGTAGTTCTATATATTAATCTGGCACTTTGTGAGCATAGATAAAATGTCAAATAAGAAAATATGAATATTTACATATGACATATATATGAAGTCTGTTCTTCCTATGATATCAGCAAAAATTAAATTTATACAGTGATATTCATAAATGGCCGATGATAAAATTGGTAATGTGCACCATCATGTTGTTCCCGGATCAACCAGTTGTCTGGATCCCTGCTCACAACCTCTTTGGATAACCTGTCAGCAACTGTGTTACACTCCCTATAAATATGATGGCATGTGAAAGAGTCAAATGATGTAATCAATCTCAATGAATATGACTTAAATTATAAGCATTGCATCTAGAAGATTTATTTAGCTAATCACAAACAACTTTTGAATCCCCAAATATTTGTAGATCTCTACAGTTTTTCTCCAATGCAAATTGAATGAGGAATTTTGTTGCAGATAATTTGGCATAGTTATAAGTGCCTCTACTAAATCCCATAATAATATTGTATAAGTGATATGCATTAATATGAAGGATGGTGCCCCACCACACCCATTCTCCTATACAACACCATCAAAGTAAGCCCACAACCTCTGATAATCAATCGTCTCAGGTATAATGCTACGCGGTCGAGGGGGTGGTGCATCTTTGGGGATGAGGGTGTAGTCAACCAACACGTGGCAACAATGGAGGAACAGTGAGGGGAGTCATTCCAGAAGGTGAGTCTACTCTAGGCGAACCAAAGGGCCCAACAAACAAGAAGAGGGATATTATGTAGCCTAGGAGGGGAGGCAAAGGTGCACTAGTTTGTCCATGCCTCAAGGATAGATGCACCCTCCCAAGTATTGTGAGGAGAAACCAAAGGTAAAATAGTATTCCAGATATTCTTTGCCGCAAAACATTCCAAAAATAAATGTGAGACAAATTCATTGCAGCATTTGCAGAGACAACACCAAAATGGGTCGTGCTGTGATCGCTTGAGGAGGTTGTCTCCCATTGGTATTTTGTTTCTTAGAATGGTCCACATGAGAACCCTAATTCTTGGCGGGGCTTTGAGCTTCCAGAGACTTTTCCACCAAGCTTTGGGTGCATGTAGTTTGTGGTCTTCGGTCAGAACAAGATATCCTTCCTTAGGATTATATCTCCTAGATTTGGAGAAATCCCAGATAATCTCATCTTCTCCCTTGGTTATTTGGATGTGAACTTTAGTAAGAGCCCAAATATAGTTGTTCCAATAATGAATCCATTGATGTGGAATGTTTAGCCTATAGGCCGATTTCCAAGCCTGTTGGAGGAAGGTAGTATGGTCGGCATCCGCAATATGGTTCACATGGGATATGTTTGCTGCATGAAGATGATTTATGAGATCATTTGGTAGCCTATGAATATTCCCATAGCCAATCCAAGGGTCAATGCCCACCCTTATTGCCGAACTTGATTGAATTTTCCAGGTAAGAGAAACTCTAATGGGATCTAGTGCTTTAATCACAACCTTCCATATGATCGATATCCCTGTAGTGAGTCTTTGGGGTCTTCTGATCTAGCCCATAATCTGTAATAGGGAAATGTATTTAGAGATAGTCACCTTATTCTAGAGACAAGATGAAGTAATGAGCTACCATCCGAGTTTCACAACCAGAGCAGAGGCAAAGTCCTCTAGCTTCTTAATGCCCCAGCCCCCCACATTTTTTGATAGATTTAGAGCATCCCATTTTACCCAGGTGAAAACCTTTCCTGACTGGCTACCCTTCCAAAGGAATCTGCAGCAAAGAGCTTGTATCCTAGCTAGGATGCCTCTAGGTATCCAAGCCAGTGACATCTAGTAGACTGAAGTGGCCTCCATAATGCTTTTTACGAGCATAAGTCTGCCAACCCTCGAAATATATTTGAAGTACCAGGTGTTAAGTCTCTTCTCCATTTTAGCAATGAGCCAAGTCCAATCAGCAATTTTGTAACCCAAGGCTTTTAGCTTGTATCCCAGGTATTTTATACCCTCCTCCAGTCTCAAGGGGGTAAAACAAAATCTTTGAATGCAAAATGGGTCTCATGTTGTGTGTGTCCTGCTGCTGTTAGAGTAGATTTTGAAACATTGATATTCATCCCTATAACCACTTGAAATAATGAGAAAGTAGCTTTCATGATTGAAAAATCCCCAATGCCTCCATTTATAAAAATAAAGACATCACCCACAAAAAGTAGATGTGTAAGAATACAGTCTTCAGTGATTTTAATTCCCTATAGTCTGCCCCTTATGTGTTCTTCTTTGATAAGTCTACTGAGTCCTTCCATGACTAGGAGAAAGAGTAATGGTGATAGAGGGCAGCCCTGTCAAAGGCCTCTTTCTAAATAAAAGAAGGGATATGTGCTTCCATTAACCATGACACTGAAGGGTATGTTAGTAATGCAGCTCATGATCCATTTAATAAACATGAATGGGAATCCGAGATGAGTTAACAACATTCTAATATATAACCAATTTACTCTGTTGAAAGCCTTCAAGAGGTCAACTTTAAGGATCATATCTTTGCATTTCTTGATATGGAGAGTGTGTAATACCTCATGTGTAGTTCCCACTGCCTCATGAATTTGATGATCTTGTAGGAAGGAAAATTGTTCAAGTGAAATATGATTGGAAAGTATGGGCCTCATTGGATTTGCAATAATTTTCACTATGATCTTGTATATGTAGTTACACAGCGAAATAGGCCTATATTCATCATATGAGATCAGTTTATCTGATTTGGGGATGAGTGCAATAAAAGTAGATATGAGAGAAGTAGCCAACTTGCCACTTATCCTGGTATCCTCTATGACTTTTAGGAGGTCTACGCCAAGAGTCTCAAAGAAATCCAGGAAGAACTCAATTGTCCATCCATCTGGCCCAGGGCTTTTGTATTTTTTGAACTACTTGAGAGTGACTTCTAGCTCTCCTAGAGAGACTTCCTTTTTCAGTTCCCTTTCTTCCTCTTGATCAACAAATCATGGGAAGAGTTGTGCCACTTTAATAATTTCAGTCAGGGTTACTTCCCAAGGCGCACTGCAGATTTTTCTGAAATATGAGGTTACCAGTGATGCCAGATGTGGGAAGGTGTTGACAGAATGGCCATGATCATCCTTTAGCTACAAGATTGTGTTAATATCCTTCCTCCCATTGGCATATTTGTGATAGAACTTAGTATTATCATCCCCTTCCTGCATCCAAATTGCCTTACTTCTCAGTCTCCAGACTTCTTTGACGTCCTTAAGAATTTTTCCTCTGCATGTGTAAAGTGAGGGGATCTTATCCTTGTGTTCAATTGATCTGTATATCCCCCCATGATTATTTTCAAATGCTGCTATGTGAGCTTCGATGTGCCTCAGTGATTGATATTCCAAGATTCTTTTATCGTGTGCCCAAATTTTGGATAGCTTCTTCAGCTCCGAGAGATTGTGCATGAAACCATTTATAGTGTTCCCCCCAGCCCCAAGTGGGTTGGACATCCAAAAGTCTGTGATCATACAAATGTAAGAGGCTTCCTTCAGCCAAGCTGAGAAGAATTTATATGGACCTTTGGGTTTAGCCCGACCCCCATATATTTCCATGTATATTGGTATGCGATTAGAGATACCTCCCGATCCCACCCATTATCTGATATTGTAGCCATATTCCAATAAATTATCCTTGACTAGAAAACGATCTAGTCTGCGAGCTAGGTTATCATCCCCTATCCTATTGTTCCTCCAGGTTACTTAGATCTTTACAAAGGGGATGTCTATCAAATGGTGGGATTCCAAAGTAGTTTCAAAGTATTTCGAAAGAGGATCTCTTTGTGCTCGATGACCCCAAGATTCAGGGTGGCTGATTGAGAAGTTAAAATTTCCACCCAAAATGATATTGTCCATTTGTAAAATGTCAGATCCCAGTAATTTGTCCTAGAAATCAGGCCTGTGGTGACACGGTCCATAAATGTTGAAGATTTCAAAATCCATACCCAGATCTATCGAGTGTATATCTCCTTTGATGTGCCCAGACCCTCCCCAACAGTTGAGTAGTTTTATGGAGCGGGAATTGTATCCCATTGCTATACCCCCAAATCCACCATGGGCATCAAGACAAGTAAATGCCCATCTAGGTAGCATTATTCCAAGGGTTTGAGATATGGCATCAACAAGTCCAAGAGTTTCCTATAGGAATATGATATATAAAGGGTTGGCCACAAGTAATCGGTGAAGTGCTAATTTTTTATCGGGCCTAGCTAGCCCTCTACAGTTAAATGAGACAATCTTCATAGGGGGGCGCTATGGGGGTGTCTCCTCCTCTAAGTACCTGAAGGATGGTAGCCTATCTACCAGATGCAATCCATCTCCATCCAGGCTTTATGTTTTCGTAAGAGAGGAAGGTCGACCACACAGGATCTTATGCAGAAGAGGGGAGAGGATGAGGTCGATCTTGATGTGGTCTGATGCCTGATGCTTAGTCTTAGATTGGGTCAAATACCTAGTGGAGGGGAGACCAGAGACAGATGTGGGTGGAGGAAGTGAGAGTGATGCAGAAAGGGCGGGATGGGTGGGGGAGAAAGAGGAAAGGGGGGAAGCAAGAGGGCAGGACAAAGAGATAGAGGACGAGGGGAGGGCAGCTAATCCCAAACCAATGCCAAAGGTTGAAATAATAAAATCAAAAACATAAGAGCTTATATGTGAGAAAATAGATGTGGAATACACTTACCTGAAGTGTCTGCAACCCTAGCAACCACCTCGGATCTAGTGTGTGGAGGAGAAGGTGTTCTATGTGGAGATCTGCCTCATTTTTACGGGATAGCCTATGAGGGGGTTGCTTCCTTGGATGAAGGTTCTGCTTGGACTTCTGAATCAACATGTTGGGGTTGTTCCCCATGCTTCGATGATGCCTAAACTAGTGGTTCCTTTCCAAGGGCCTTCCTGCTTGCTTGCCCATTGAGAGGGCAGTCCTTGAATAAATTCCCAACTTTGTGGCATCTCCTGCACCTAAAAGGGACTCCCTCATAGTCAAGAGTCTGTCTCTTGGTGGCATTCCTCCACTGAATGTTGATATGCTCCAACAGACCGTCTTTAGTATCCATATGCACCAATATCCTTGCATATGCCATACGCCCAATGGTCTGGTAGGATTTATCAAATGTTAAGAAGGTACCTAGGGCATTTACAATGCACCTAAAAACATCCTCCATCCATAAATATTATGGTAAGCTAGGGAGGCAAACCCAAAGTGGGCCAGTATCCACCCATTCTTGTTCTAGATCGAACAGGGGAGTCCATCTTTGTAGAAGAACTGGCGCCTTATTAATATGCCATATCATGGAGAGCACCCAATTGGTGTGTTCCAACCTGTCAAAACGTAGAGCAAACCAGCGTTTTACAAAGGTCTCTACGAAAGGAGGGTCGTTTAGGTGATGGCCCTAAACCTCAAATGCCCATTGTTGTAGCCTATCTATACTGTAATGTTTGCCTAACTCGACCCATTAAAACCTTCTCACTTCTATCCATGGAGTCGAGCAGCTGCATGTCCTCAGTCAATTTGAGGAAGACCTCACAGACTTTTATCTTGAGGAACTTCTTCTTCCTAAATGCCCTTATTCTCTTTGCTTCAGTGTTCTCTGCTTCGTTGTGCTGCTGAGCTACTGTAAAGTGTGGGGGAACCCTAGATCCAGGTGAAGCCATCAATGGCACAGAGGCAAAAATGCCAAAAATGGGGGAAATGCTTATGTGGTTACCCAGTGGAGGAGAAAACGAGGTTGGTGAAGCGATTAGTGTGGACACAGGATTTTTTGAAGCTAAGAGGTGGTCCACCAAAGGGTTGCATGAATTAGTCAATGGCGAATTTGAAACCATGACCTCTGAGAGGGTTTCATCACTAGGGTTTGGTGCGAGGTCCATGAAACTGAGTGAGGAAGGTAATAAGGGCTGGGAGATGAGGTCCAATAGAGACGGGGCGTCTTCCTAGAGGGTTACAGAGGAGACCTTGGTTCTGAAGATGGAGGGAAAAGTGTTGACGGCTTTGGAAAGTTCATTGTCGAAGGAAACAAAACCAGCTGGAGAAGAATGTGGTTGTGTCCAGATAGGCACATCCTCCAATGAATCCGCCAAATAATCTATTAATTCTTCCATAACTGTCACAACCAATTTGTGCCAGCTACCTGCAGGGGTGATGGGGTTCCCATAGATGTAACTGTAATGGCGATAGTGGTGGGTGTAATACAACTTAGCTAAAAAATAAACCCTTCAGCAAGAAAATGTTGCATGTGATCCTGCTCGTGAGAGAAGCTGAGGTGGGTTATGGGCTGTGTGGCAAAAATGGGTCCGTTATAGTGGGAGAAGTTGGAACTGTACTACATCTTCTGAGCTTGACCACAGATGGTCCCGGCCATAGACCCATGCTATGGTTTCTCATGGCGCTTAGCTGTTTCCATTTTCAATGTAAGAGGTCTGAGTAACATGAATGTTAAGTATGTAGGGTTTATATTATTGTGATTATGATGAAGCTAATTTGTTGCTAAGCAATAAGGATTTTTTAGTGAAAAGGTGAATGACTTTTAGGGAATATGTGTAATATTATGTCAAAATTTAAATGAATATGTTTACCCAACAAAAGTCAAAAAATCTCTTTTAATAAAATAAAAATAGTGTAAGAGGAGAAATGGATTTGACATAGGTTGGTTTAATTAATTATTATTGTTATTTTTAGGTTTCGATTACAATTCTTTTCTTTCACTTTATTTGTCAATTTTATTCATCAACGAAAGGGGAGGAAACGAGGGGGTTTGATGGGTATGATATTCATTGGATAATTTAATTAGTCATTAGTTTTATGGGTGCCCGTTTTGATGATGATTTTTTTTGTCTATTATTTAATTGATGGATTTTACTTATTAGGGATTTTGGAAAGATTACATTTAAATGATAAGAATCGGATATAATTCATCGTGATATGTGACTTGACTATTTTTATGTAAAAGGATGGAAGGGGTAAGAAAAGAGATTCATTATAATAGTAGAATTTCTTACAGATTAATAATTAAAATAAAAGATAATGGTTGTTTCAATATCTATGGAATAGTAATTAATAGACATAAAACTAATCTTCATTAAGTTCTAACTAATAGGGAATACTTAACATTGTTTGAAGGATGCCCAATTATTGATTGGTTAAGTCATGAATACATTATGATTTAATTTAATTCAATGCATTTCTTTGCATCATATGGCTTACTTGCTCCTTTATTTAGCATGTTTAGTAAGGTTTTTGAGATTGATCACTACATGTTTAGTCTATATAGGTTGAGATCTACATTGGGGAGAGTTATCCATGTCATACTATTGCATTAGATTTAGGGATCACTTTGTAATTTGAATTCTATGAAGACATTAATATATTGAAAAAGAAATTTAATACATTTATTTTTATAAAAACAACATGGAATTATAGGTGTGAAAAATATTGCCTCCTAAATACCCTCATACAAATTAATTCTACCACCAAGAACATGGATTTTCTGAAGACCTAAATATAAAATTTGAAATTATAAGGTGATTGGTTTGAAAATGTGAAATACATGTAATTAGATTGAGAAGAAAGATAAGTAATTTTATTGTGAAGGAAATTCATAGTATTGAAGTATCTTTCATATATTGGTCATTCTTGTTTATTGCTAAATAATGAAGGCCCTAAAGGCCTCATTATTTAAAAGAATAAAAGGGCAAGAGGGCATATGTCAAAAATGGCTTGTAAAAACTCCCCTTAAGTAAATTTTGAAATGAGTAAAGGGGTTTTACATCCATTATATAGTTCAATTAATCATTATAGTTATAGAGTATAAAGTAAAATTTCTGATAATAATTCTATTGGTTTCATTCCATTCATTAACTTAAATCATTGGGTTTACAATCTCCCATTATTAGAGAGAAAGGTTTACATGTAAACTATGGTTATGGGTGGTTTGATAATTTGCATGAGGAATAATAGCAAGGGGAAATCAATATAACACATTATAGTGGTAAGGGCTTGTTTCAATCCCTATGGAGAAACCATAGTTAGAGATAATTATGGTCCTTTGAATTTCACGGAGAAGTATCTAAGAGAGGAAATGACATGATCCAATTGTTGTTGATATGGAGTACCTAATATTGTGTAATATACCAAATAGAAATACTTAGAGTAGGAATGAAAAATGATTCGTACATGTCACCAAAGTTATCATAATAGAAGGCACAATGTTAATAGGGGCTAAATAGAATACCTTTATTGTTAAGAGCATAATGTTTTATTGCTTCTTCCAAGGGTAAACCTCCAATATATCGGAGCTTAGTTGTAATAATTCTCCAAGAAATCCTTTGCAATGCTTCTATTGTTGGAAATAATACTGAGACGGGGGAGGGTGAATCAGTATTATCAAATCAACAAAACTTTTTCATTTCCATAATTAGATACATATACGCTACTTCAATTAAGGGAACCCGCGTGTATATGCAACTGTGTCTAATGCAACTAGCGTATATCCAAAATACTTATGATTCAATTAATCCATTAAATGTTGATCTTTAGTTAGTGCA
>APFE030658363.1:3178-17511 GCA_000404065.3 Pinus taeda
ATATATATTAAAAGAAATTAAGATGAATAATAACAGTATATAGATATTGATTCGAAAATTTTGAAATAAATAATCATTTTTTATTATAGATTCAACTTTTATAATCTTAACTGGAAATATGAATCTCAAATTTCTTTTCCCCTTAATCATGTCGAACCTCTTTTTTGAAATCACAATCATAATTTTCTTGTCAAGAGATCTCTAATCATATAAATTTCATCTCTAATGATATAAATTTCATTATGATTTGTCAAGCGATCTTTAATGATATAAATTTCATCAACTCTCTCGCTTTTGGCACAACTACATGACACTCAAAATATTTTTCATTTTGTGTCATGTCAACATATGTAAATTGACATATGATTTACATGTGGTAGTTATGTCCATGTATCACCACCACTATATACTCCCACGTTGATCTAGATATGTTGGCTCACCACGTCATATCCTAAAATAAGTTTTTAATTATCCTTCACTATGGTCATTCTAAGTTCTTCTAGATTTTAGATATGAGCACATGCACCTATTCAATTAGTCAAACATCCAAATCCATAACTAGATGTTTCCAAAAATTCCAAATGAATGAAAATATATATTTCTAAATTCTCGCTATGTTTATACAGTCAATTTTTCAAATATTTGAATCACTAGCTATCTACAAAATCCAAAAGGTGCCACTAAACTAAAAATATATATTTTTGGATTTTGGATTTGGAACATCTACTAACCATGTCACCTCCTCAGAAATTTATACCTAGGCTCCACATTATCACTATAACACATCATCAAAGACACATTAGTGTGGGGGCATCTATACTTCCATATATTGGGACCATTTGACATCTAGAAAATTGGTTATTTTTACAAAATTTCATATTTTTGTATTTCTATATGCTACGTCTAACACAATCATGGATGCCACACCATCATGACATGCCATACTCCTTTGACATCATCACACCACATCACTTATACTTGTTAATACTTCCATATTAGAAATGACACATGAGGATGGCACATCATCTACACATGTTGGTATTGCCACACAGTGATGTCACATCAATAGTTTAACTGGCATAATTGTATGCCACATGTACCCTCCACCTTGCATTCATTTTTTTTTATTTATGGATTTCCGGATATGTAGATATTTGAAAGATCATTCTTAAACTCTTGTTATGCTATGCAGTTAACAAAACTCCTGAATGCCGAAATATCCAATTGTCTAGGTATCTAAAACATTCAACATCCACTAGTTAATTTCTCTTTATCCCTTTCATTCGCCTACACTTAGTTCTAGTCATAATTATGACTAACCAATATGACCAAGGTTTTGGGAAAAACACATTAGTTCACATTTTCACGAGGTTCGGTTTCATTTTCTATGTGAAAGGATCTGTGTTAAAGAAACTCATGAAGCCAAATACACATGATCATCAAACTATAACAACAAAAATAGTAGTGATCTCTGTCATGTAGGAAATATAACCATTTTTGGTCTTAAATGATCATCTCCATTAACCAATACACATTCATGCTAAGTGACCAGTAAAAAAACATAAATCTTTTGTAGAGAGTCATTCCCATGGTGTAAAATAGCCTACGTGCATATCTTTCCAAATAGCTTATTATTATAGAAATAATTTCATTGACTTGGAAATAAATAAATTAAATTCATTGTTTCTCAACAATGTGTGGAATTTGTAATTTAATAGGAAAAGGACCAAGAAAAATTTCAAACAATATTATCCTCAAATCATATGGACATAAGATAAAGCTCTAACATCACTAAAAACTACCAAGAATGAAAATTCTTGGTTCTTAAATGATATAACATACCAAAATGTTAATTCAATTTCCTCAACTCGATAGAGGATAGAAAGCAGAAAGTATTGAATTATATAGTATGGATTATTTCTAACTAAACACATAAAATTTTATAGATTCAATAATAAAAAATACACAATACATTTATAATTTTGTAACCCATAACATATTCATAATTTGTAACCATAATGATATAAAGAGTTAACATAAATAGAAAATAGGAGCTTATTTGAATGGAATGAATATTATCAACAAATGCAAATAAATTGAGTTATTTCCATCCAATTGTAGGTAGTTCACTGTATAACTCCACCCCTTAGACAGGCTATGATACGACTAGGGTGAAGTAAGAATAATGGTTATGACTTCATCCTACAAGAAATTCAAATTGGGGGTAATTCCTACATCAAATGTTTGCAAAATATAGAGTACTTCAAGTACCCACATTACTTTCCTCTCACAACACAAGATAACTTCTCTACTTCTTAGTCCCTCTAAAGCCTCTCCTTCTAGCGAATTTCTTTTATTGAGGACATAGAAAGGTCCAATTTATTTCATAAAACTTCCTTGCAAACCTCCTAGTTGCATGGCTCTTTCATTAAGAATATATGACTTATTTTCATGGTTGGTTTGATCTATAATCTTGGCACCTTGTTTTATGATTTTCTCCTCTATAAATCTCCTATTTTTCTTCATTTTTCTCATTCTCTCTCTCCTATTCTAGTTTCCCATTAATTCCCCTTAATAAGAAATTCCCTTGACTGCTTCTTCTTATTCTAAGAATGTAGGTGATACGCCTTGCTAACATATAGGAGTAATGACTTAACTATAGGGAAATGGTTTTCTCCGTTATTCATGTCTTAATAAGGTAGATATGATAAGGTAAAGAATTATTTGTTTTTATTTGAGCCTACTACTATTGATGCAACTAGTGTGAAGGCCATTCACCTTGAAAGTAGGGGCAATAATGATAAAGAAGAGAAATAAAAAAAATCATCTTTCAAACCTCATAATGGAAAGTGCAAATGAAAAGGCAAGGGAAAGGACAAGAAGGCAAGTACAGCCAAGGAGGAAGGATCAAAGCCATCTTCCATACATTGCAAGAAGGAAGGCCATGAAGATGAATGTTGTTGGAAGTTGCATCCGGAGTTGAAACCAAAGAGATTTGGTGGGAAGAACAAGTAGAAGATAGTGGCAATCGTGCAGTAGGATCTTAGATCTAATTTCGATGATGAGACACTAATCACAACAGTGGGCACACAAGGTACTCTTTCTCTTCATGCTAATGAATATTTTGAATTACATGCAAGTAAAAGTTCTTCAAATGATTCTCTTGGTAGTGAACAGAAGAAGATTGAATCATTCCACATTAGAGTTATAATGAAACATACTAAAGTGGAAACCTTGTTTGATTTTGGCTCACAAGAAAATTTGATTTCAGAATCCTTGGTTAAGAAGTTAGGATTAGAAACCAAGCCTCATATGAAACCCTACCCTCTTGGTTGGGTGTGTGATAAAGCCAAATTACATGTGGCCAAGAAGTGTAGATCTAGATTTGTTATTACATTGAAACTAGTAGATGAGGTTGATCTTGATTTTGTACCCTTGGATATTTGTGGTATTGTATTGGGGATTCCATATTTGTATGACAAAAAAGTAGTTTTCTTTCACCATTAAAATAAGTACCATCTCATGAAAGATGAGGTGGAATACTTATTACAACTCATCATGCCAAAATCACTTGTCATTCTTATAAGTGAAGGTCAGATGAAGAGATTGACAAATTTCAGCAAAAGGTGCATCCTCATTGTTATAAGAGCGAAAGATGCAGAGACATATGAAGCTTCCCAAGGTTGTGACCCCACTCATAAAAATGAATTGTATGAAATTGTTTCTAACTTTGATGGAATTTTTCAGGAACCAATTGGGTTTCCTCCAAAATGGGAGATCCAACATGAGATTCACTTGCACTAGGATGCTCCTTTACCCAACATTGATATGTATAGGTTGTCAGCAATTGAGATGGAGAAGATAAAGAAGTAGGTACAAGAATTGCTTAACCAAGGGGTCATAAGGCCAAGTTCTTCTCCATGTGGTTCACCTATCATGTTGGTGCTGAAAAAGGATGGCACATGGGGGATGTGCATGGACTACAGAGAACTCAACAAAATAATGGTGAAGAATCGATACCCTCTCCATCACATTGATTATTTATTAGATCAATTGAAAAAGTTTGTCTATTTCACAAAACTGGGCTTGTGTAGTGGCTATCATTAGGGCAAGATTGCAGAACATAATGTATGGAAGACTGCATTCAAGATAAAATAGGGGTTGTTTGAATGTCTGGTGATGCCATTAGAACTATGTAATGCTCCAACCACATTCATGAGAGTGATCAATGATATTTTCAGACCTTTTCTTGATGATTTTGTACTTGTATATCTTGATGACATTCTTGTTTTTAGTAGGACATGGGAAGATCATGTGAGTCATGTTAAAAGTGTTCTTGATGTTTTGAAAAATGAAAAAATGTATGTTAAAATGTCTAAGTCTGAATTTGGTAAGACCTCTTTGGTTTAATTGGGTCACATTGTCGGAGGTGGACAATTAAAAATAGATCATTCTAAAATTGATGTGATTGTAAAGTCACCTAAACCCACCAATGTTACAAGGGCTCGTAGCTTTTTGGGTGTAGTACAATAGTGGAGAAGGTTCATTTCCAACTTCTTCGTCATTGCATCTCCCTTACATGCATTGATAAGTGTGATGAAAACCTCTTAGTGGGGAGGAAAGAAGCAGAGAGCCTTTGATACACTGAAAGAGAAGATCAATATCGCACCAGTTTTGGCCTAACCTGACCTCTAGCAACCTTTTGAGATTGAGGCAGATGTTAGTGGGTATGACATGGGTGCAGTATTGATGCAACATAGGAAACTTGTATGTTACCATTCATAGAAATTATCCCAAGCTTTTGTGAACTATCCCACATATGACAAGGAGTTGTATGCCTTGGTTGAAAGCGTGAAGATGTGGAAGCACTATTTGATTGGCAAGGAGACTATCATTCACACAGATCATGATCCCTTGAAGTACCTCCAGTTTCAAATATGGATGGGATTCCTCCAACATTTTCACTCTGTAATAAAATACAAGAAGGGCACCAGAAACAAAGTGGAAGATATGCTTTCTCGCCCCCCTATTTTTGCATCTATAGTTTTGAAAAATGGTTCTTTATCCTTTGAAAGTTATGTTGAACAATATGTTGATGATGATGATTTCAAAGAGATTTCTGGAAATATAACTCATGGATCACATGTGGACAATTACCATTTGCAGGGAAAGTTGTTGTACCACCTTGGAAAACATTGTATCCCCACCAACGAGAGAATACATGTAATAAAAAAGGCACATACCTCTCTCCTGTCAGGCCATTTTGGTTTAGGGAAAAATTTATGTCATTTGCAGAGGTTGTGTTATTTGCCTCACATCAAAAATATTATGACTTGATATATAAATGGATGTGTGTTGTGTTTAGTTAGCAAGCCCACTAATAGAAAATTGGGGCTCTACACACCACTCCATGTTCTGAGTCGTCCATGGGAAAGCGTGTCAATGGATTTTGTAGGTGGTTTGCCTTTGTCTAAGAGAGGTCATGACTATTTATATGTCGTTGTGGATCGATTTAGAAAAATGTGTGTATTAATGTCTTGTAAAAAGAAGGTCACTACAAAGAAAACTTCTCATCTCTTCTTCCAATTTGTTTGGGTCCACTTTGGGCTGCCCACATCCATTGTGTTTGATCGAGACTCTCACTTTCTTGGAGATTTTTGGATAATTTTGTGGAGAATGATGGACAACATGTTGAAGAGGATCACAACATTTCATTCGCATACTGACGAAAAAATAGAGGTTGTTAACCACACAATGGTACACATACTCTAAGGCTATTGTGGCAAGAATCCCATGTTATGGAATGAGCAGCTTCCCTATGTACAACATGCATACAATTGGGAAGTGCATTCATCCACTCAAAGATCACCATTCGAGACATGCTTTGGATATTTTCCAAAGATCCCTTAGACATGGTCTTTGGGAGAGATGAAGGTTCTAGTGGGCAAGATGACAGGAACAAATCACAGAAGTTCATTCAACAAATTCAAATGATTCACCAGGAAGTGCATGAGAAGTTGGAGAAAAGTCAAGCTCAATATAAAGCTCGACATGAAAAGCATTGATTCAATCACCGATTCTAGGTTGGAAACAAAGTGTGACTCCACATCAACAAAGATAGAATGATAGGGGAAGGAAAGGAGGTGAGATCAATACAATATGGCCCATTCACCATATTAGAGAAGATTGGAGACAATGCTTTTTGTCACGATTTTCCAGCATACATGCAAATGTACTCAGTTGTGAACATTGAAAAATTGAAGCTTTATGAGCCTCCTTTGATCAAGGACACCGAAGAGGTTGGATAGGTTCCTACAGTGGATGAATTTTAGCCTAAATACTTTGACGATCTACCAGAGGATACAATTCTTGATAGGAAGCATGATAAGGAGACATGGAGTACCTTCATATTGGTTTGAAGGAGAAAGTGAGGGAGAAATTCACTCACCTTCCAATTGACTGATAAAGCTTTTGGTGGCCCAAAATTTCATTTAGTGGGGAGGAATGGTCCAGATGGCTCCAGAAATAGAAGTGGCTTTGAAAAAGCTGAAAAATCAAAGTCATCAGATGGAAGAGAGACTAGGACTAGATTGTAGTGCTTGTTGCCCTGATTCCAATGGTGCAAATGATACTCAAATCCGAGTTTGTATGCTCAATATATAGTCGGTAAACATTCTAGTCAAACTAGGCCAAGTGGTAGTCACTGATGAGGCAACAATTTGGCAAAGTGTTGGAAAACAAAAAATGGCAGCTGGAAAGGGAGAATTTGTCACCTCTTTAATTTTCCTAGTGACCCTTATATATATATATATATATATATATTATATATATATATAATATATATATATTATATATATATATATATATATATATATATATATATATATATATTATATATATATATATATTATTATATATATTATATATATATATATAGATATATAGATATATATATATATATATCTTGGGTGGTGGTCCGACACCCTTGCCACCCCCAGCAACATTATTCATATGATATATTTTATCAGGGGTGGGCCACCATTGGTGGACCTGTTGCTCATTCAACATGTTATAGGTGGCAAGCATTAGGGGCTGACGGGGTTTGAACCCACTCGTTGAGTTAGTCGGCTTGCCTCTTGGGAGACCCCATATAATGAACTAGAAATGGTAAAGTGCCAAAAATAACGTGCATCCCCAAAATGGAATCTGAGGCCTGCCTCACAACCAAATGAATTAACATAGTACTGTTAACCAACAGGTTATTGGACCAATTTTGGTACCTCCACCACACTTTATTATAAAAAAACTTTAACATTTTCCATTCCAAGGGAGGAGGTGGTGGGACTGTGAACCAAAAACGAGTTTTTGCAAGTGGAACCAAAAGCGCACAGGCTAGAACCACACCCAGGTGGGGTGAAAATTGAGAAAGATTCATAAGGAATCTTGTGAGAATATTCTTGCAAGGAATCTTAATGGAATCTAGAGATTCCTTAGAGCTCCAGAGGTCACTTGCGCATAATATGGTCTAGTTGATAGTCCTTTGACATGATTTTGTGCCACTAATCCAATGGTGATGTAAATTTCTAAATCTAAGCTTTGCATTTTTTGTCCATAAAAAAAATTGGAGGTGTAAGAGTCATTTATGTAAAGTTGATTGTAATTTATTTTTTAGTTCCATTTAATGAAAGAGGTCTACTAACTTTGAGCAAGGCTCAGAGACATAGCCCTCATTGGGTGAACTCCATAATCAAATAATTTGTGTGCCTTTGATCTCATGGTTGCTTTATGATTTCCACTTATTTTCATGTGTTTATGTTACTTAGTTACATGCAATTTCGTATGCATCCTTGAAGTAAAAGATATGGATCAATCATTGATGCAGGAGCATACAACTTAGCAATTTCATTATGTTCTAGTTAACTTAGGGGTTCTTGTGTTTTCAAGGAAGTTGGATTCCTATGTATGCAATTATTAGTTTTTTGAGTGATTAGAATAGGAATTAATTAGATATTGTGAGGATATTTGTAAATGCTCTTGAATGTAGGAGAACATGAGTGATTAGTGGAGATTGAGAGAATTGGAAATAAATTGTAAGTCTTAGACTAGGAAGTGGTGTCATGATTCATGGAACTAGAGAGGATTCTTAGGGATTACTGGAGTTAAAAGTGGACTTAGTGGATATTTAGGATTTAGTTCAGTGGATTAAGGATCTAAACTTGAATTGGTTAAACAGAACCTTTTATATAAATGTAAGCCTAAAAGGCATAGTAGTGAGGTAGAGAGTCAACAGTTAGTCTTTCAGAGTCAGTCAGTTAGTCAGTTAAGCCTATGGGGAGGAAAAGAAAGGCCACTGATATAGAAGATCAAGCCGAGGAAGAAATTCCTGTGTAAATGTTTGTTTGTTAACATAGATTACTGAATTCTGAGTTTGTATGATGTGTACTGTGTAATTGAATTATAGATTGTGTGTGTGACTTGAGTAATTCTGCGTAACTTAGGTTGCAGGTGTACAGAATCAAAGAAGAGTAACAGAGAAGTCTGTTATGTGCTTGCGCACGGACGGTATTGGAGAAAGCCTTTAATGTTACAACAAAAGTGAAGGGAGCATAAAGGGGTGAGCGGAGATCGAGATCAGAACAAGTGAAGATCGTGAGGTGAAGAAAAATACATAGGCAGAAAGCCAAATGGGCTTTTACACATTAAGAACCAAAAGAACGTAACAATGTTCAGAAACCATTGGATCAATCAGATCAATGAACAAGGTTGTGTGTGCTAGGTGGCTAGGATTAACTTGCACAAAATAAAGTGAAGAAGATGAAGGGTGGAGATTAAGCACTAACCCTTTATTAAGCAAATTTCTTTAAGTTTCATATTAAGCACATGGGAAGATTCCAAAGACAGGAAGTAGTTTCTCGCGTGCTCTAAAGGTGGTAGGCGGTCTTTCAAAATTTCACATGACTACCTTTAGCAATGGACATGCAACACACGGTGGAAAGAGAAAACCACTTTTCTCGCATGCTCTTGATCGGATAACAGCCGTGCAAATATCTGCGCGAGAATGTGCGATAACTGTTGGATCAAGTGGAATAGAACAATGGTGGAGATTTTTCGGGCTTGTTAGTGATTAGGTGACACAACAACCATTGGATTGGGTGGAGCAGATCAATGGTGGGGATCATCCAGGATAGTTAATAATCGAGTGACGCGATAATTGTCGGATTGAGGAATGATATCGATGGTGGAGATTTAACACACTAAGGAGAGCATTGATATATGTGCAAAAGGTTTGAATAATGGCGGAAAGGGAAGGTTTAAGTGTGTTTATGAAATATTTCTATTATACAAAAATTATGATAGAAATAACCGGGGTTAAGGTATTATGGTTTAAATTGAGTTTAATCAAAGTCTAAAGACCATGGTATGGTTAATAAGCACGGGTAATAAGAATTAACTAAAGGTTATGAAGGGTCATACAAGGTTCTACTTAAAGGGTTGTTAAAGTTTAGACTTTGGAGAGTCAAATGAAATGTTCCCTCATAGAATTTATTTAAGGAACCTGAAACCTTGATTAAGTGAAGGCTTTTAGAAGTAAGGAATTTGAAATTCCTAGGGCACACATAGTGTTACATGCAATAGAATTTGCATACTGTGGGTATATACGGCTTAGGCTGGTATCAATCATCCTTTATCTTAAAGATTGCATAAACTACATAATTCTTCATATCATCAATATTGAGCTCTATGCACTCTAGTATATGAATTAAGAACATACCTAACTAGTTTTTCAATTGTAGTTGTATGGGTGAGTACACAAAATTCATAATGGGCCAATGAATTCTCTATATTTATTTCATAATATATTAAAATATAACACCAAATCAAGCATAAGTTATTGTAACTCATATCTTGTAATCAACACTTTAAGGAAAAATTGTTTCCTTCATTACCTTCTCTACGCTTTGTATAATATCCTATCAAATTTTGAGGAAAATTTTCTAAGAATCCATGTAAGTACCACTTTGATACTACCCTTAGATTTCTCAAATTTCAATATATGTAGGAAATTCTTGAACTACCCCTAGGCCTATTACTCCATTATCTACACTAGCAAGTGCTAGATTTTTCTTGGTGACCAAGTTAGGTATGTTTTCTCTCCACATCCACTAAGTGAACCATCTTTATATAAAAAACTTCTCTCATGAATTCTACTACATCTCATAGAAACTATTATCACATTAGGGGAAATGTCAATTCCTTTGATTGGTGTTTGTGGATTGATCCTTAATCTACAGTTGCAACATCTATAATTATTATCTTTGCATTGCTACAGAGAGTAATAGGATGCCTATGTACACCTAGTGCAACTCAACACCACTAATGATTTATAGCTCCAAATAAAACATTTCATTTTGTTACTAACTATATTATATCTCCATTTCCCTATCAATTTAGGAGAATCCTAAGTGTTATGCCTAGTGTTACAATAGTCACCATAGTGAGATTTACATAGTTATGGACAATAATGTGTACAATTATCCACTTCATTACAATTATAACACAATGGTGGAGGATGGTTCCCATTACTCCTTAGTGTCCAATTATCATTATTTTTATTCTCACCCTAATTTCCATGGCCACCTGAGTTTGCCAATAACCATTAGGAGAATTTTGAAGTCTAAAATGGGCCTCCTAAGGAAATTAATAAAATAATTGTTAAAATAATAAAATAAGAGTTCTTAATTTTAGAGGAAAAGAAAGAAAACTACTTGTTTTTATTTTTAATTGTATTTTCAGCTCATCCCCTTACATGTTTACTCAAATATCAAGTGCAGGCACCCTTTGAATGGACAATTAAATTATACATCCAAGGAGTACTCACTTTGTATACTTATGAATAGAACCACACTAATTGAAAATATACGAAAATATGTGTTTCTTGGAAAAATCACATTTTTTCATGTATGCTCTAGTTTTTTCAAAGTACATGAGAAAACTTATTTCTTGAAGGAAACACACTTTTTTCATGTATTTCCAATTTTTTCGGTGTGGGTCTACTCAAAAGTTTGTAGTGGGTACTCATTGGATGAAAACTTTAACACTTAACATTTGAGTAAAGATCTTAGGAGATAGTCGAAAATTATTTAAAAAAGAATACTTTTCTTCTTTTCCCTCCAAAGGTATTTATCCTTGCGGATGATATTATTAGCTTGAATCTTGCTGGTTCTTTTAACATTGATTTTTCTAGTAAATTCCTCTAATGAAGTTCTTTTCAAATCTTTTGAAAAGCATAAATAAGACATGACATTCTTCTGTATGGTAAGTGTTTAGAAACTTTACAATATACTACTATCATAGTGTCGTTATACCTCTTTAGAAGTGGGAAATGATGTAGCTCAGAGCCTAGGTTACTATATATCTTATAGATTCCTTGGTCTACTTTACCCGATATAATTCTTGAGAACATAGTAGATATTATCATGGTTTATCTATGGTTCATGAGGTAGTCATTTGGTTGGTGAGATTTAGCCCTACACAATTTCTAGCATACTACAAATCTTCCATCCACCATGGCTTGCATTAGATAATGGATCTACTCCATTAACATTGTTAATTTTTATTAGAACTACACTATGCCTAGAGTTAAGGTTTAGATTGATGGTTTTATTACTCCACTCATGGACTCCAGTTAAAAATTGAAATTTAATGCTTCCCTCTACATCAACATTCATTGTTGCAAAAAATATGTGTATAGGTGATGTAATAGGCCTATAATAAATTCATTCTTGATCTACAAATCTTAAATATTGTAACAAATTTGAATTATCAAATCTTGGAACCACTAATCATACCCCCAAAAGGTTTCTCCCATTTTCTACTTGATTTCATTTAAATTTGAAATTCTTTGTTATTCTAAATTTAGCTTTTGAAATTCCTTCACAATGCATCCCTTTAAGAGGATCAGAGTCACACCATGCAATGCTAGAGTGTTGGTTTTTTTATTCCATGTACCATTACAAGACCTCCTTGTAGTGTTGTTTGGAATTCCCCAAATTGAGTAGAACCTAACATTCTCTATACATTTTAATTGGTGTCATAGAGGAACTAGTGCATCTTTGCATGTAGCATCACCCATGTCATGGAAATAGATGCAACCATGGAGACAAGTCATTTAGTTGAGTTGTTTCCATTCCTTGCTGACATTGGACCAAAAAAAAAATCCTTCCTTAGGGTCTTGATTGTTAGATCACTAAAGCTACTGTTATGGCAACACTTATAAAAATAGAGGATACTAAAGATAAATTTTCACTCCCTTGGGATATATCCCTCGCATTATTCATAGACATTCTTCTAAATATTACTCAAACCACTAATCAACCACATCCTTGCACTTTGTGCGTTAATAGTTAAATAAGGTCTTAATTTTTTTTTTTTAAAGGCATGGGACTATGACATAGGATAAACTAATGCCACTACCATTCCAGTCTATTTCCTTGGTAATATGGCAATCCAAAAATTTAGAACACCAAAAAAACACAAATTAAAACACATATTCAACATTGTAATTATTAAGGATCTAAAATTATACCTATATGTACTATCCTAAGTGACTATTTAGTTTGAAAAAATCATTCACATATATATATATATATATCTATATATATATATATATATATATATATTATATATATAATATATATATATTATATATATATATATATATATTATATATATATATATATATGCGTTATTAAAATTTATAAATTTTCAGCTAATATCATTAGCTTAATATTTTTTTTTGTAAAAATAGGTGATTTTTTAATTGAATGACAAATATTCTTTTAGAAAATGGCTAAAAATTAGCTAATTGGTGAAACTTCACCATTACAATTTACACTAATCTTCAAATGCCTCTTCTTGCTTCTACTTATCCATGGCTTTGCAAGCAACAACTAGGTTAACAAACTTGGGCAATGTCTCTATGCCTATGGTTTGGGTATCAATATCCCCCTTTCCATCATGAACTTGCCACCTCATTTCTTCTAAAGTTTCTTCCTTTATGAATTCCTATTCTCTTCTTAACAACACACTTTCTTTCTCTTTATGTTTAGAGCTGGAAAAATGTCCTTTAATTTATTCTCACCCCCTCTACATCATCTTGACACAACCCAAATGTAGTTTAGGACCATCAAATCTCATTAATAATTCTTGTCCTGTGTGGATCTCTTCCACTTCACCCCACCATTAGTACTCTTTACCTCATTTTGAATAGTCCACTCAAGTTTGCATGGAAAATAGAATTGTTAATTCTTCTTTGTAAGCCTTTCTACCCATTCATGGAAATTCTACTCTATATAATATATATATATATATTATATATATATATATATATATATATATATATATATATATATAATCAATTAAGAATTCAAAAAAGTATTTCTCATTAAATTTGAAACCATCACTCCCGATCCATACACTTTCATGGTAGGAAAATTCATGAGTTCTTCCTTTAAGCCAATCTTAAATATTGATTTTCTTCAATGTGTGCCACATCACTAGTACTCTATATTAGCTAATTTCTCAGCCATGGGAACATGTTGTTGACTTTATGATAGACTTGAGGTCAGTCGATGGTTTCCAATAATGGTATTCTAGTGCATAAACATATTCAAACTTTTGGGATGAATGAGGGCCACCTAAAGCACATATGATAGTTTCCATGTGATAAAGGAGCAAACTATTAGAAATTAGTAGGGGTCACATACATTATGGGCTTAATTACACTGATTTAAACTAATATGACTTAGAATCTTAGAGATGTCATCTAAATACAAGACAAAGAAAAACACATGGGAAGAAGTGAATAATCTGTTATAGTAATATCATGTATGATATCGTATAACATTGACATGGAGCAATAACTATGAATTCATAACAACAACCACCTCCCTAATCTCTCAAACCCTTTAAGTGTGGTATAGACCTCATATATATAAGAAAATGGAGTGGTTATAGAAGATTCTAGAATATACCATGGAATTTTCTAACCATAACCCACTTATGCATAACATACTACAAAAGAGTCTACATCTTGAGAGACATGCATAGAGTATCTATAAAAATAGGTGCAAAGGATATACAACATGACTCTATAGCTCAATGTGGTCATGCTTTTACAAAACTACATGCTCAAATTAGAGAAATTTTAAGGTAAAAATTGGGTCTCGAAACCAAAATGTACAACAAAAATAAACTTTATAAGAACTAATAGGATTCAATATGATGATGTCAACCATGGGGGATGATTTACCATTTTGTAGTAAAAAGGCAAA
>APFE030658363.1:17872-30192 GCA_000404065.3 Pinus taeda
AACACTGATTGGATGTGGAATTTAATTTTGCATCCAAGGAGTACCCATGGTGCATACTTTAAATGGATCCTACTACATGAAAAATGTGAAATACATGGAAAATCATGATTGCAATCATTCTTTTCATGTATTTCACTTTTTTCTTATAGCAAGGTCCATCTAAATTATGCAACATGGGTACTCCTTTTTTTCCTCCGAAACCTGATGAGATAATCTAATCTTATTTTATTATTTCCATTATTATTTTATAATATTCCTCAGGAGGTTTATTTTATACCTCAAAATTTCTCTGTCTAGTATTATGTGGTTTCATTGCTTCTCCAAATTCATCTTCTATTAAATTTTACTCTATGCCATCACTTTGTCAAAACTAAACCATAACAAGTCTAGTTAAATTTATAATGCTATGAATTTCCCAAATTTTGTTTAAGAATGCATACATGTAATAATTGTGCTTTTGTTTCAAATGCAAGAGAAAAAAGTGATAATTTCAAATGTCCAATTCTTCAAATTTCTCATTCCAAGATCACTAAATTATCATTCAAAATTTGTTGTAAATCACTTTATCTATATTTTATTATCTTACTAAATTTGTGTTACCTTTGCACATGCATTTAAATAATTGCACATACTTAGTTTTTCCTAATTTGAGATCAAGTTCTAATGCGTAGGATATTAAACCAATGAAAAAATATCCACATGCTCTTACCTAGAGAAAGATACCACAGGAAAATGGTAGATGAAAATATAAAGGTACTTTATTTTGACAATTATAACATGCATAGTACTTTCAAGTCAATGGTACTTCAACATTAATTTGATCTCCTCCATCATGGCAATACTATGCGGTTACTCAAAATGTAAATTATTAAAGTTAAACCCTCATCATGTCATATTAACCCATTATGTTAATGACCAAAATGTCAAATTTAATGATATAATACCTCCTATTGTAGTGAAGAAGAAACCAACTTGTCTCCTTCCACAGAATTAGTTGTTGTAGTGACCCAAAGCATGATACCAATAATATCAAAAATAGCTCTACTAAGGAATCTAACAACTTAGAAAAATTAAGAGAAAAATTGTCTAAGTACACACCAAGGTTGGTTCAATTATTGCAGAATAATGATGACTTCTCTTTTCCTATCCATCTACAATGTAAAAACCAAATCTACTACAACCCCACATTGTACGGTGTTTGGCCACTTTACAAATTGAGGTGGACATCGATGAATCAACATGGTCAATAATTGTTTTCTATTGTTGGTGTTTTACCATGATTTTGGTAAACCATGGTATCCACCCATGGTATTTGAAAGGTGGAAGAAGAAAATATAATTGTACAATTAGATTTTACCATATACAACTATTCATTAGTTTTTACCATAGTCATTTATGGTATTCACCCATGGTTTTTGAATATAGGTGAAAAGAAACTTGTAAATAATATAAATGTGGTCTTTTAGCATTGTAAAATCCTATTTTTTTCTCATGACATAATCTTATGACATTTCTACAACTTAATAAAAATAATGAAGTTTTTTTCATATTGTTTCTTTTCTCTATGTTATCTCTTTTATGCACTTATGACGTGTTCTATTGTTGGTATTTCCTCTATATTATCTTCATACAATTGTGACATATTCTATTGTTAATATTTAGTCTCATTCCTCAGAAAACCAATAGAACTATTGCCAAGTATAAAACCAATTCTACAAATCTTGGGTTGTGTGTTCTTTCATATGTTTATGTTCCTCCATTTTAGGGTCCTATTCATAGTCTATCAAATTACTTGGATATTGTTGAATATATATATAGTATTTCTTTGTGTTGACAAGGTTAATCCTCTTTGCGGATAGAGATGGTCCTTCTAGCCCAATGAGTGGTTCTAGCAACTGAAGTGACAATCAACTAGACATCTTCCTAGGTTACAATTGAAAAAAAGAATGAAAGATATGGCCTACCTCATTCTGATGCTATTTCGATTTCCTTTGTTGAGGAACCTGGAATGCTTGTGTCACTGGCTTGTTCCTTCTTCTCTCATAGTTTATGCACCTGTAGAAGTGATCAAGACACAACAAGGCATGAAAATCCAATAGCAGCCTACTTAATTGATCAAGAAATGTCAAGCTGAATGAACATATACATTTTAGGAAGAAGAACCAATAGTTGTGTATTATTAGAAAATAAAGGGAAGCTTACAACCAAAGCCTTGATTTTGATAGGTTCTCCATGAGTGGTAATCTAAGTCCAAGCCAAGAACTCTCCAAGCACTCCTTCTCCAAGTAAAATGAATAGCCTCTTGGCACAATCTTAGCATAAGGGTGCAAATAGACATAGACCAACCATTTGGGAATGGGAGAGGATGAATTTATAGGCTGGTAAAGGGAGTTAGGACCTATCCAAATATAGAATTAGGCCTTCATGTCAAGGAGGTAGCTCATAGGGATAAGACCAAGAGGCCAAGTTAGGAGGATTCGACCTCATCTATGCCAAATAACCTCCAGCTCGTTGCTCTGGAAGCTTCTAGATCACGAAGCTTCTCATCCTCTTTGGGATTATCGCAGGTATGCAAGGGAATAGAGTGATGCCATCACTGGTCAAATATAGTGCAATAGGTGACCATCACTGTTTTAAGCCTTATAAGAGCAATGATTCTCATTTAAGGGTTTTAAGAGCTATTTCTTCATGGAAAGCTCAAGGCATTTTCCAATCAAGTTTTAGGAGGGACCTGAGTTGTATACATGAATAAGTACACTAAATAATGGTCATGTTTCAGGCACTTCGGGATATGTCATAGAGAAGTGCAGAAGGTGTGATTAAATACCGTGTAACACCACGTATGGTATGTGCATGAATGATTAAACTTCCAAAATATTTAACATGAAGAATTTGTTTTATATTAATATTCATCCATGAAATCATGGCAACATATCAAAGTTCATAAATAGTTGTAGGTGTTCATTATTAATGTAAAGTGTTTGTTTGAGAAATAATCTTATGAAAAAGAGTTATTTGTGCAAATAAAGGTATACAAATTTTATGTTGGGCATGCAATACATAGTTTGTCTTTCACTGTTGAGTTGCTAACAAGATCTAACTTTTGTAGACTAGGAAGTACTTGTTAAAGGAAACTTACATTGGGGCTACCTTTAGGAATATTTACGAAGCATAAGAAAAAGGTCATCAAGTAATTTTGTTTTTGAATTTTCAATGAAATTATGTAAATTTATTGTTGAATTTGACATTTAATTTAGAATTGGAAAATTTCCTTGCTTCTGATATATGCTTGGTTCAATGTATAAACATGTTATATACTTTTCATTTAATACCTTTATGCATACCTTTGGGGTATAAGAATATTATCATCTATTATTTGTATTTTTAGATTTTAAATGGAATTAATGTAAATTTGTTGTTTAATTTTACATTTGATTTAAAATTGGCAAATTTTCTTTCTTCTAATAAATGTTTGGTCTTATGTTTGAATATGTTAAATACATTTTGTTTAGTAATATCATCAATTTAATTATCATTTTTTTTGTATTACGATACTCATGAGAAGCATGTTCACTATTTACCATTGCACCCCACTACAAACGTCTCTAAGAGGAAACTTGATGCATATAAAGCATGGCTTAATTAACCACATATTCAATTACCACTATGTTTTGATATACCAATTCACAATGTTCACATCAACATTAGTTTTGTTGGAAACCAAGAAAATACTTAGAAGGGGGTGAATCAGTATTTTAACACTTTTAATAATTAATTAGGTAATTAAACACATTTAGCAAGACAAGAGCATATCAATCGCATATATTTTTGAACACCAGAAATTTTTCGAAAGCCATATAGGAGAAAACCATAACTTCTTTTTTATTATGATGTAAATGCAAGCTCTAACTTCAAATTACATCAAATTATGTAGGAACCAGCCTATAAGAGGACCCAACCCCCTAATATTTGCAAGCTCCAACTTGCTATAAGCACCAACTCCCACTATTTACAGGCCCCAACTTGTTGGAGGAACTCACCCCCTTACCTTTATAGGTACTAACCTAAATGTCATTCTAATTCCCATGATTTGCAAGCACCTACTTGCTCAGTCTTTCAAATCCTTCTTTCATATATTTTTCAAAGTCAGATCCATGACCATGTTAATTATAATATTATTGAACCAATTGTTTAATTGTCAATTGTGCTACAGTCTATGCTAGATCAACCAATATTTTTTTGATTCTTTGATCCTATTAAGATTCCTCACAATTACATCATCTCACTTCTTGATCTTCTCCTTGAACCAGTTTATCTTTTTCAATTTCCTTCATAATTATTTAGATCTACAAACTTTAGTTGCACAACCACCTTTTATCTTCAAATATATGCACTCTCCACAACATTTTATTTCTAACTTTGTTTCAAATCTACAGTTAAGCTCATTGCTACTCAACTTTGTCTCCTCTCTTCATTCAATTTGAGCTAGGTGTTATGCTTTGGTTAAAAACTATTATCCACTGTATTATGCATATGAGTTACTCCTTCCTTATGTCGACTTATATCATCTTATAAGCGTTTCCAATTAATTTTAACCTAATTTCCTAAATTTGAAGTCCAAATAGGCTTTAACTTTCTAACTAAATCCGATTCTTGAACATCAAATTTTTGCATTGTAACCTCTTTTCTCCAAGCTCCCTAGAGCATGTGATTGTAGACATAAACCATGGGCTTACAAACAAGGGGAACTTAGCCATGAACTTCTACAGAATTCCCACAGTTAACTATCCAACATGTTCTAGAGTGCTCCTAGTGGCCAAAGCATATCAATATCCAAAATGCCATTTTAGGGTCCCCCGTCTATCCAAGTTTTAACAAAAGGGGGGTGTTTCGAAATTTATCACATATGTGGTTTAAAAAACCCAAAAATATTGTGAATCATGCCGACCAATCTCATTTTTCGATCAAATTTGATGATGAAGACCATATTTTGGGCCCCCCTTTATTTTCTAAAGGTTGATGGGGTTGGGTTCCAAGTTTTGTCATATGTTCCCCCCATGCATTATAGAGTAATCAGTCCCACTTTCGTTGCCTAAGCTCCAACTACAATTTCACCTCCATGGTTGAATAACTTAACATTATGGAGCCTTACAATACTACTCCTTGGTGTGAATCCCAAGGTTATGGCACCTCACCTCCCAGGTCACTACCACCTCATCTGATATATGTCATGCCATGTTTCCATAATGTTTCAAAAAGGAAAGGGCCACAACCATTCAAAAAGGCCAAATCCACTTGCCACATGTCCTCACCTTAATGTTTCACATCATTACCTTGAACCATGTCATCTTTCTATCACCGCCACTTGTCTATGCATGTGCTACCATGTCATGTTGGGGTCCTCCCAATTGCCATTTGTCCTACCTGCCACTCTTCGACCATTATTTTTTGTGCATACTTTGGACCTAGTGATCCAACAAGCAATTGGGTTATTATCCAAAGCATCTTGTGACCAAGTGTTGTGACCAAAATCCTTGTCAGTCATTGCTCATCACTCACTACGTTTTCGCTCATTTGTTGTTTCGTGTCATAAATTAGCTACCAATGATAATATGTCAAACCCATGCAATTGCTTCTTGGCCTCACACTGAGAATTTCCTTGTAAATCTTAAATTTCAATCAACCCTCAACGAATCATTTCTTCTCCTTCTTCTCTTGAGAGAAAATCATCGTGGTTGAACCATTGCATTCACCTCATAGTTCCCCATCATCGACTAACATTGAAGGGTCTTCACAAGGAGTTCATCCTGAACTTTCGTAGTCACTTGAAGATCAAGGCTTTAAACTTAGAATTTTCCCAAGTATCCAACCCCTTCCTTCTCGTTCTCCACCTCAAGATTCATCATCATCTCAGGAATTTGATCCAATAACCCCTGAGAATCCATAAGGTTTGTTTTATATCCTTTGAATCCACTTTTTGATCCATTTTTGATATCTCCTCAACATCCTTATAGTCCATATGATTGACCTACTGTTCCTAGGATTTATCTCCTCATCCATCTCGAATTCCTAATTGCCAACTGTTTCCACCTATGGCTTCAGAAGGTGAGATTCAACCTCTCCTTTAGGTCCTCTAGAAGTCTCCTATACTCACATTCCTAGTGTTGATAATGATTTCGAATATGAATTTCCCCTAGAAGGATTTCCTTATGAAGGAAGGGTTCCATCTCAACCACCTCCTGTAAACAATGGGCCTCTACTTCCACATGGTTATACAAACTTGGCTCAATTAATTTCAGGAACTCCCAATGTTTCTTCATTATACCAAAATCCAATTTGGTCATCAAATTCTATGCTTGGTTTGTTTATTCCTAATGTGACCTCTCATAGTCCTGTGCAAACTATTGTTACTTCGGTTCTGATTCAACCGATGATTCTGTCACAACTGTTACTGTCATTTTAGCCTTCCATTCCACTACAACTGATAGTTTTGGTTTATACGTAAATAAATTCCTTGATCGCCCCATCAAGTGGAGAGAATGTGCCACCACCTCATTCACAACCTGGGGGGTGGAACCAAATATCCCTCTTGTTTCAAGTGGAACCCATGTGAGTGTATCACAACCTCACATGGTTGGAGTAATTCAACCTATTAGTGGTAATCCTAATCCCGCTGATTCATTTATTTCAACCTAGGCAAGTAATATCCCTTATCAATAGCCTTATATGGCCTAAATACCCCATCAACAGTCTTATGTTCCATATGGTTCACAAGCGCTGCAAATTCCACCTTATATTACGCAAGTTGGTCCCCATGTACAACCTAGTCAAAAACCTATTCCCGGTGCATATGGTCAAATCCCAATTAGAAATTATCAGTACCAACAGGGAATTCATCAAAGAACTATTCAACAACCTTTGCAGCAACAAGGGAAATCTTGGAAGCAACAGGGGAAACCTTTGTAGCAGTTTCAACATCCTTTGCAATAGAAAATGCAGTTTGTACAACAATCCAATAAAACCTTGTACCCACAAGGTCAACCATTGTAGTAGCAAGGTCAGACCTTGCAGCATCAAACCCAACCTTTATATCAACAAGGTCAAACCTTGCAAGCACAAGGTCAGCCCCTGTAGTAGCAAGGCCAACAACTTTATTACCAGGGTCAGTAGTTGTAGCAATCTTACAATCCATATGTTGTGCACAATGTTTATCCACCTTATGGTTATTAATGGCCTACGACAGGTCAATATCAACCCTACCCTCGGCAGTATCCACCTTATGGTCAAGGTATCCCTCAGTGGGGGGGCGGGGGGGGGGGAATAAAGCCCCTTATGGTCAAAACCCTTCACTTTGGGGGCCCAACCCTTACCAGCAAGGTTGGAACCTGTAGACTAGAGCTTATAGCCTTATATCCTTTTAATATGCAATTATCATTTCTAGTGACGTTGGAACTGCCCAATGTCTTTAGGCTTACTAATTATTTGATTCTTCATTCACCTCTAGTTCCCATTAAACTTTCGAGATATTGCCCCAAATTTGAAGGAAAAGCTAAAGAGGACCCTCAGGGCCATGTGATGACATATCAGTTATGGTATTATTCCAATTCCTACATTGACAATTCTGTTCATCTCTGCCTCTTTCAGCAAACCTTGACAGGTGCTGCCACAAAGTGGTACGTCGAATTTCCTTGAGGTACCTATGAAGACTTCAACTCTTTGGTCATGGCCTTCCTCACCCACTTCTAGTTACCAATTCATTATGAAACTAGTGCCCACTTGCTCACATCTCTTAAATAGGATACCTTGACCTATATCTCTGATCACATCCATGAATAGAGATGTTAGGGTCACCTCGTCAAGTTTGAAATCCATGATGAGTTGTTGATTGAATGGTTCACCAAGTCATTCGTAAACAAAATCACCGTAGATATAGAAATGGGAGGTTGTGTTACTGAGGATCAAGATATTTCCCATGCCCAGTATTTAGATTTGGTTTATTCCCAATCTGGCACCCTATATGAAATTTTGCCTGATGCTCCAAGGTCATCTCTAGATCTAGCATCTTTGAAGTATCCAGATGTACCACCTTTTGATGGTATAATTGGATCAGTATCTCCAACTTCCACTAAAGCTTCTTTGAAGCAGAAATCTGTTTCAAATACTGGTTCTAATCCTCCTTTGAAAAACCCATTGAATCCTGGTAAAACCTCTGAGGTCAATGTTGTCCAATCTACCACGGAAAAAAATCCTCGAAAGGTAAGAAGAAGGGTAAAGGTAAAGAAAAATACGATACCCCAAAACAAGATCCTCCTTAGCCATATGTTGATGATGCGTCCTAACGTAAGCCGAAATATTGTTGTCTCATTTGTGAGGAAGATCACTACACCAAGGATTGTCCTCATTGTGCAAAAGTCAATCATTTATTGAAAGGGACCCCGACTGTACTAAAAGAGACATTTCCATCTCAGAAGACTCAGTTGGTAAACCAACCACAATCCTCTACATCTTATGGTTCTCAAGTTTACATTATGGGTACATAACCTATCTCTGTTGCTACCCAATCGAAAGATTATCAAACTCAAAATAAAATGGTGGAAAAGGAAGCCACTGATACACCTTCTACTTTCGCTCCAACCAATTCTGGTCCTCTCCATATCGAGAGACCTAATAATGAATCCGTCATTAGAATGCCTCCGAAAGGTGTGCTTCAGAATACATCCTATAATTTGAATGCTAGAGATGCTCAACATTACATTATTTTTGAGGATTTAGTTCAAGCGCCTTCAGTGATGTCTGCATTGGAAGTTATCCAAATTTGTCCAACATAGTGAAATCATTATTGTCTGCTATCGGAGGCATCGATCCTACCAAGTCAAGCTTGATCACTTTCGATCTAGAAAACCATGTTCCTTGTGTTCCTCATAAAATTGAATTTTTTATACAATTCATTATAAAAGGAAAGACGATTCATGGAACTGTCATTGATGAAGTTGCTTCCACCTACATCATGTTTGTTTCATGTTGGAAAGCCATCAGCTTTCCACCTCTTAACCATTCCCCAAACACCTTAGAATCCTTTTATTGCAGAGGCTCCCGTCCTCATGGTATTCTCACGAGTTTGCCCATTACCTTGGAAGGGAAGACTGTTGAGTTAGAAATAGATGTTGTAGATGCGAAATCTAAATTACAACCTTCTACTTGGGTGAAGTTGGACCCTTTCCATATTTTGTGTGGTTTCCTCTTTGTTCTGTGTGCTCTGTTTTCCTCATGAAGGGAAAATTGTCACCGTCGATCAATTGTCCTTTTTCTCTTCCAATGATTCGAGTGGCAACATTCCATATGTGGGAAATACCGATATTCCATATGATAACATGGGGGCAGGTCTTTTCAAATATTCTTCTTTCATGGGAACTTTTTCTCTCCCATCTCCACATGTTTCCTTGATCAACATGATCTCTCTCTCAAATGATCCATGGATCATCCCTACTCTGTATTAAGTTGATCTTTTGGTGATGTTATGTCGATAAGTCCTTCAGAACAAGATTATCAAGAAATTGTCTTGGCTTCAGTGGTTGCTTCAGAAATTCATATTGTTCTTAGTATGAACCTAAATACATATTCACAATCTCCTTGGCTTGTTTCTTGGGATCCTCTAGATCCCATGAACGAGATATTCCCCACTAACAAGAGTATTGTTGAGGTTATGTATCTTGAAAAAAATCCTTGGAATGATTCCCATCATCGTTCATCGTTTCTTCTAAGTCTTATCAAGATTCCTTCATGTCATGAGGCTTTTGTTTCTCATAAACCGACGCATCCACTTTAGACACCTATTTTGGTGCACAAAGTTTTTTCCAATGGTAATATGCAAAATATTACTGCAACCATGCCCATTGACATTTCCATTAAACTTGGAATAGTCGAGAAAATTCACATTAGGGTTTCCTATTCTCCTTATGAGATCAAGATTTACACTAACCTTTTTAAAGAATTTCATGATGTCTTCACTTGGTCATATGAGGAAATGCTTGGTATTGATCCAGCTATAGTGGTGCAAGAAATACTATGTATCCTAATGTGAAGCTCGTTTATCAACAAATCCATACCGTGCATCCCAAAAAGGGCACTACTATTAAGGGAGAAGTTGAAAAACTTCTAAAGGCTAGTTTGATTTACCCTATCCCATTGACAGATTGAGTTTCTAATATCACACATGTTACTAAAAAGTAGGGAATAATCCGATTTTGTGTTGAGTACCACGACATCAATCACGTGTGCCCTAAAGATAAATATCCCACTCCCCTTATTAATCAAATCATTGATGAGTGCACTTGGAGTGAGATCTTCTCCTTTATGGATGGTTTTTCTAGTTATAACTAGATTAACATATTACTTGTTGATCAACACACGATTTCTTTCATCTGTCCATGGAGGACTTTTTCTTATAAGAAGCTCCTTTCGGTCTCAAAAAGTTGGTGCTACCTTTCAAAGAGAAATGTCATATTCCTTTCGTGATATTAAACACATTGTTCAACCTTATTTAGAAGACTTACCAGCTCATTCTACTAAGTGGCGTGACCATCCGGACCACCTTCGAACAATTTTTCTACGTTGTTGACACTATAATATTTGTCTCAATCCACATAAATGTGTCTTCTACGTCGAATCTGGTCAAATCTTCGGTTTTTTTTGTGCCGAAAGAAGGCATCCGAGTAGATCCTATGAAATTTGAGGCTATTGTAAATTTACCCCCTCCTTCATCACTGCACCAATTGCAGAGTTTGCAAGGGAAGTTCAATTTTATTCGTCGCTTTGTCCCTAATTACGTTGAGCTTGCCAATCTTCCTCGCTTTGTCCCTAATTACACAGAGCTTTCCCAGGGTTTTACTCGCTTGCTTAAGAAAGGGATCCCATTCATTGGGATGAACTTTCATAGAAATATTTCGATGCTATAAAACAAACACTCATCAATGCTCCTTTATTGCATCCCCTTGACTACCACCGCAATTATTTCCTGTACTTGGTCACAACTGACAGTACCATTGCTATGGTGTTGCTCCAAGACAATGACAATGGCAATGAACATGTGGTTTATTATTTAAGTCGAAATCTTATTGATACAAAAACTCGGTATGCTCATGTCAAGAAATTTTCCTTAGCAGCAGTTCATGTTGTTCAATGATTTCTCCATTATGTTCTTCTACAAAAGACCATGGTGATTTGTGATTGTAACCCCATGACTTATATTCTGACTCATCAGTTTCTTGGGGGAAAATAGTCTAAATGGATTGTTATCCTGTAAGATTTTGATTTGGAGTTCCTTGTCGCCAAATCAAATAAGTCACTTGTTTTTTCCGAATTGATCTACGCCCTTCCATCTTCAAACACCTCTACTGATTTTACTAAGAAGATTCTTGATGAACTTTGTTTCTCATTAGCACTTTCAACCCGTGGTATGGAGATATCATTTTTTATCTTCAGACCCAAACTTTCTTATCTGAGTTGTCTCAATTTGACCAACTTCGTATCTGGCATCAGTCTCAACCTTATTGGATTCGGCATCAGTCTCAACCTTATCGGATTATTGGTGATATGTTGTATCGAGTCAATGTTGATTATGTTCTTCATTGATGTCTAACAATTGAAGAGCCTGAACAAGTCTTGAATTACTATCACTCTGGGGCATGTGGTAGTCACATGTCAGGATATTCCACTGCTTAGAAGATCCCTCGCCTCAGTTATTTATGGCCTTCTATCTTCAAAGATTGCATTTTGGGAGTTAAAAAGTGTTATGAATGTCAAATTTATAACTACAAATAGCACATGCTGTGAGCACGCTTACTCCCAGTTGTTATCATTGGCTCATTCTCTAAATGGGGAATCCATGACATGTAACCTTCACTCAGTTGGGGGACATGGCTATATCATCGTCGCCTTCGACTATTTTACTAAATGGGTCGAGGTGATGCCCACATATAATGTTAATGGTATCGCTGCTGCTCAGTTCCTCTTTAACCATGTCATAACCCATTTTGATTTCCCTCAAGCCATTGTCACTGACCATGGAACACATTTTCGTTAGTACATGATGATAGAGCTTACTGCTCAGTTGGGTCTTTGTCATGATAGCTCAACTCCTTATTACCTACAAGCCAATGGCCAAGTTGAAGAGATTAATAAAGTCTTAATTAATATGCTTAAATGTACCATTGGGAAGCATAAAAAGGATTGGAATCTCATATTATTCTCGGCTCTTTGGGCTTACCGAACCTTGGTTAAGACAACCATTGGTTTCATTTTGTTCCAGTTGGTATATGGTT
>APFE030658363.1:35505-47923 GCA_000404065.3 Pinus taeda
CAGTATCAATTTGTGAGGGATATGATAGAAGACAAAAAGGTGTTGCTGGTAAAGGTGGACACTTTGAAGAATATTGCATATGCATTGACAAAATCTATGAGCTCTGAGAAGTTCTCTTGGTTTAGAGAGATAATGGGTGTTTCAGAGCTAGAAAAATGACTAAGCTCTCTTATGGCCCCCTATGGAAAGAAAACAACAAGTGGGAGAATGTTGGGTTGTGTTATATTATTTCCACGACTAGCCACGTAGTTAACCGGGGGGTTAGAGGGCAGGTGGAGCCCCTGCGCCAACTGTGTAGCATAGGGGGGTCACAGGGGGTTTGAGGCATACCCTTAACCCCACTTTATGGGGTCTGGGGCAGCGCCCCAGAAAATTTTGGTTTTGGACCCTATGTTAGGTTGGGGGGACCCACCTATGGTTTTGTGCATGATTTTCGCACATGTTTTTTGGACGCAATGGTTTTTGGTCCATGGTATTAGATGTGATGGTTTTCGGTCCATGGTATTGGATGCTTCAACATGTATAAATATGTATTGAAAATTTTGGTTTTGGACCCTATGTTAGGTTGGGTAGACCCACCTATGGTTTTGTGCATGATTTTCGCACATGTTTTTTGGACGCAATGGTTTTCGGTCCATGGTATTGGATGCTTCGTCATGTATAAATATGTATTATAACATTGAAAGAACATAATGAAAAATCAATATAGTAGTCCCAGTTTTGGGATCCAGGTGAAAATCTTTGTATATATGTGTTTTATGTGTTATGCTCTCGCATTGTTTATTTTTTGTGTTTTAGAATTCGTATGCAGGTAATTTCTGTACGGGGTTAAAACCTACAAAACCATTATGTTGGTTTTGTTGATGGTGCTTGTTGTAGCAGACAGAACTTATCCTCCACAGCTTGGGCACTCTTCGCCCCTGGTGGTGAGTTGGTCAATTTACAAGGTATTTTCCTGGGACAAACAACTAATAATATTTCTGAGTACAGTGTCATTATTGAATTGTTATCAGAAGCAGTTGCTCTTAGAATTAGAAATTTAGTTGTTAAGTTAGATTCACAACTCATTGTGCTACAATTAAATAGTCATTACTCAGTAAGAAAGCCACAAATCTTGTGTATGTATCTACGTGTTCGATTACTAGAAAGATATTTTGATTATATCACATATCAACACATTCCACAAAAAATGAATACATTAACAAATGCATTAGAAAATTATGTTTTGGATAGTAATTTGTGTCACTTATAAAAACTGATCCCATCATCACGATATATGGACACATAAGTAGACAATAGAAACATGCATATTATATATATATTATATATTTATATATATATATATTATTATATATATATATATTATATATTATATATATATATATATAATTAATATATATTATAATATATATATATATATATATATATTTTTATATATATATATATATAATATTAATATATATATATATCGCGTCTATTCAAAGTTGTTCATCAAATCTCAAAAACTAACTGTTTTGGGATACATGGCTTTCAATGCCTACAATAGTGCAGATAAAACAACTAGAAAAGGTTATTCGCCCACATGATGCTTGCGATAACATGAGACCACTCTGATCACTTGGCCTAATAACCGACGCAGTCTCGCATACACTCCTACTAGATTCCTCTGGTACCGCAGTGTTATGTCGTCTATAGTCACATATTCTGGAATTCCCCGAGTAATAACTTTTGGATTTTGTTCCATTTCTACCATAGGATCTGCTCCTCCCTCATATGGAGCATTCTCTATCTGACATGATACTCACCATGATTTTGGAGACATGCCAGGAGGCCTTTCTGGCCCTACATCTGCAAAATTATCACAAGTAAAATCTCAGATACACCAAACAAAAAATTATAGAACTTGAAAATTTTCCAAAAAACAAGTTTTACCTGCATTGATCCAGTGTGCACCCAGTGGTAGAGGTAGACTTTGATCTCCTCTAAAGTATGTGCCTGCATAGGCATAGTCATCCATGATGATTAGTTGTTGGTGTAGCCAACCAAAGAAATGCAGAGGGAAATTCATCCGTTGGCCTCCTCCCCTTTAAGGCATGATCTCAGTCCATTTGAGTAGCCTGGGATCTTGTGGAGTTGGGTCGTCCACCTCTACCCACAAGTATCAAAATAAGGGCACACACTCCAAAAGGAAAGTAACCAATATAGATCCAAAGCCAAACTACTTCAAGTTTCCCAACTTGCCTGTGGTCAGTTGTTTCTTCATGTTGACCAGTAGTCCCTCGCACGAGTTGAACAATGTTGGAATAAGGCAATCCAATGTGTATTAGAATTGTTATTTCGAAATCTCATACAACGTCTATGCCCTAGTTATATAGGCCATGGTGTGTAGAATTGTTCTCAAGGGAATATTTTCAATGGTTTCTATCTTCACCTCCCTGCTCATAGTTGTCTCTGCACCTGGGAAATGCCTTCCAATCAAGGTATTGGTGCTCTAACATCCAGTGCGGGTTCCGAAGAGTTGGATCCTCTCCCATCCTCTGGACAATCCAATGATGAAGTAGATATCAGCTACTTCCAGCTGTAGTTCTTGATAGTTTTTGATCTTTGATGATGCATATTTGTCGATCAACATGCCATAGTCCGATTAGATAATGTAGTAGATCATTTTGAGCTCTGAGTCCTAGGCTTCGGAAGAACTTTAGTAACCCACAACCCCTCAAATAATTGACACAATCAGTGCTTCCAGCAGCTTGGTGATCTTCTGCCTCATGGCCCCTTTCCTTCCATTCGATGACCATATTGTCAAATTCTCCTAAAAACAATGCATAAATAATGATTAGATGCCTTTCCATAGATTCAAATCATCGAAAAATTGATCAAGGGAAAGGATTTCTATTTCAATTTTCCACTCTACATCTAGTGCGACTATCAAATTGTTTTTGTGCAAGCAGCATGAGAGCCTTTTGGGCTCAAGGGCGATCAGTGCGGATCAAATGAGTAGACTCACAGTAGTCACCCCCGATTTTAAAAATTGAAATCCTTCTCTCAACCAGTTAACAATCCTATGAAATGGCATGAAATAAGTATGAAAAGCAATAGAAAGGGAAGAGATCCTGCCTATAGCTGATGGTTTGTGAAATGGTGCCCTAGATCTCCCACACTGCTCACCTAAAGAATCAAGGGAAATGGGGTAAAATGCACTTTCTAATTTACTCCAAGTGAAATGGTAAAACTATTTTTACTTTTGGTCTTTTTACAAGTTTTAAACACATTTTTTCCAATATTTTATTATTTTTCTTGATATCAGTGATTTTTAGTTGTCTTTGTGCAATTACAAGCTCTTTTTGGTGGTTATAGTGATCATTCTTTACCAATTCAATAAGGTTTTTTTTTTATCTCCTTTTTGGACTCGTTAAAAATAAATGAAAAAGGAACCCCCCCGCCGAGTCATCTGTAAGTTATTTTCTGACTGTCGAAATTTGACAAGATCACTGAGTACTTTTCTTTTCGAACTCATTAAATTAAATGAAATAACATCATATCAATATACATTTAACCATTTTTTGAGTTGGGATTGACTGTTTATGAAAGAGGTACACCTTGGTCAACATGGTCAAGAGGTTCTCTCGAATATTGGTTTCCACTTTTTTGGGTTCAAGATATAAATTACGAAAAGGAACATGATGGAGTTTTCTTTCTTATCTCTTTTTCAAACTCTCTAAATATGAAAAAGACATCTAGTTATTCTTTCATTGAACTCGTAAAAATTAAATGACGAAAGACTCATCACCATGACAACACCGAGTTTCTCCTTCCTAGAAATCATAAAACTTACTAGGATGGATTCATTAGAAGAATGAACTTATATGACAAGCATATGCTATCCCCTTCAAGCTTGTGATCAAAAAATAATTGGGGTACTCGCTAGAAATACTGGGGAAAAATGAAAGTGAAGTATCTCTTGTATAGGCAGCATGTCATTCTTGAACACGATACTCATCTGTTTCTTGGGTTAGGTTTGGGATATCCTCGCTCAGTCACTTTTTTTTTCGAGTTTGGGTGATCCATTTTCCTCTCATATGACTATTACATTTTGTCATCATAACCCTTGGTCTTATGTTGAGTCAAATGTTGCCACACTCCAGAGTCATGTCACTGATATGTTCAAGAGAAGTCTCAGCTACAGTTTATTACCTATACATTATCTAAGCTTTTGCTACAGTATTCGATCACACTCCATTCCACTTTATTCCTTTCTTTCTTTCAATGATGGGGGAATCATCATGGCCCTCTAATTTGAAATCACTCGTAAATGACCTCAGAGAAATAATGAAGGTATTATAGACTCAAGTGCTGGTGTGTGCCTATGTTATTTTATGCAATGGATCAATACGATTGTGAAATACATGGACACTAAAATAGTAAGAGAACATAGTAAGAAAACACATAAACACAACAAATTTAATAAGGAGTTCACACAATCCTCCTAGCCTACGTCTCCTGGTCCAACCTTCAGTGGTGGCCTTTCTATTGTGTATTAAAGCAGAGTTTTTACAATAAGGAGCTTAATTTGAGTCTCACTTTAACAGATGATGATCAGTAGGATTGTACTTGGATTCCCCAAGTCTCTAGAGTACATAGACTCCCCTTACTAAATCTCGACCTCAACTGGTCTTAGTGGTATGAGTCCAATTTGGTACTCAATACCTCACAGGTATACACGGAAGAGTTGCTTGAACCTCTCAATCCTTCTTTGGAGTTCACAGACTCTCGGACTCTCTCTGTCTCTTTCTGCTCGATTCTCCCTTTGCTCTATAGGTCAGCTCGGCTTGTTTGTTCTCTGTAATTCACTTCTTTCTTTCCTTTCAGCTTTCTGCCTCTCTTTCTCTGCCTCTTTTCCTGCTACCTTTTCTCTCTGTCTGTTCGTGGCTTAAAGCAAATCTGCTTCCCAACTGTTCGTTTCCACTTCCCATCTCTCTGGATCTCCTACCTTTGTCCGCTTGAATCCCCCTGCCCTTCGTCATCATCACTATGTAACACTTCACAAAGAGGTGGCCACTTATTTTCTCATGAACTGAATGTCAGTTCTCTTTGAGTGGTCGTTATTTCTATTGCTCCAAGATTTCCCGTGAAATTGATTCCTCTGCCAACTCATCATTCATGATGGACCTCAAATGTCATATGACTCAACCTATTTCCCCATCAAATCCGGTCATCCATTGGATCATTTCTCCACAATTGATCTGGAGCCTCCAGATCCTACGGTCTCTGTCCATATCATGCGGTTAAGTAGCATGACCTTTACGCGCATGATGTGAGCAGTTTTCTCTCTCATCCATTGGACGTGTGTCACCCAGTGTATGGCATCGAGCGGAACTCAGTTGAACCCGCTTACCGCTTGAAGCCCTTCCGATATCCTGCAGGTTTTAGTGCGGGACCCGCCTTTTGATGAAATCAGCGATTCCTGTACAATTTTATGCTTTTCCTCATGACCGAGAGCTTGGGGGCTTTCCTTCACTGAGGGGAACGTCCTGCGATATGTGATTAGCACTAGCGCTTTAGCGCTAATCGCGTATCAAAAAATGCCTCTGTTTTTGGATTTTACCTCTTGTTTGTCAATTTTAGCTAGTGCGTGATCACCATGGGCCAACGCTCTGCGCGCTTTGAGCGAGGGTCCTGATTGTTTTGTGTTGATGACAAATTTCCATTGTTTAGAGGTTATTTTTTATAAGCTCAATATCCATAAGATTTTGAAGCTTGACATAATTTGAAACAGTCATTAAAACTTAGAGAATGTTTAAGGATCCAATTCAGATCACCCTCCTTTGAGGGTCACTTCCTCAACTTCAACTCATTATCATGGAAGATGACTTACAGACCCCCTTTCAGTACCTTAAATCTTGCATGCCTTCATGGAAAGTTCCTTGCATTTGACAACAAGTTTTCATCATTGGACGTTGATCAAACGATTCCATGAGTGTTCGACTTCAGCTTCATTTTCACATTCACGGATTGTATTTTCGTACCTTGAGAGCCAATGTCATTATTGGTGCTTTCTCTTGTGATTGTTAACGGTCCACATCATTGGCCAATAATTCGGTGGTTTTCTAGCATGTCGATTTCGACACATTCATTCGCATGTTAGAATTTTTACTTTGATCAGGTTGGGATGGAGCACAAGACCCCGAGATTTGTCTGATATAACTTAGGTTGCATGGAATTATGTATTATTCATGATTGTACACATGTTTCTTCTATACGGATGGTTGCGACCATACCATGGGCTTTATATTAATGATGACGACGATCCTTCTATATTGGGTGTCCATACCTTGGATCTTAGACTTCTAGACAATCCTTTTCATTCAGATGGCTGCACCCATGTTGTGGATCTTTTCACATAGTCCTTTCTATCCGAATTGTTGCATCCATATCGTGCATTCATGTTTTGATATCATATATGTATATGTATATGCATCATTTATTTGTAGGGCTCCTGATAGTGTTTGTTCTTGTCCAAGAAAAATCTCATAAAGCATCTCATCCATCACTCTCTGTTTTTCCTTCATGTTTTAGGGGGCATCTGGTACACAGTATTTTGTCGTGCCTCCTACACTTCCCTATGTCATACCCTGGAGTGCCTGAAACTTGGCAATTATGCAGTGTACCCATCCTGATATGTAGTCCAGATCCTGCCTAAAGACTGATGAAAACATTCCTTGAGCCTTCCTTAAGAGGTAAGCTCTAAAGCCCTAATTTCAGGACCAGCACGACTATGACACTAGAAACTAGCATTGATGTCAGTTGCATTATACTAGCCTCACCCTGCCAGTGCACTTTTTACTTGGATACTCACGTTGATCCCTAAAAGGAAATTTTTCCCAAAGAGGACAAGAAGCTTCATGATCTAGAGGCCTCTAGAACAATAAGCTGGAGGTTGATCGTTGTGGATGTGGTCGAATTTCCCAATATTTCCCTTTGATCTTATGTCTGTGAGCTTCCTAATTGAGATGAGGGCCTTCCACTATCTTTAGAGAGATCCTAACTCCCTCTCCCTACCTATATATTCATCCTCTTCCATTCCCAAATGGTTGGTCTCTGATTATTTGCACCCTTATGCTAAGTTAATGCCTACATGCTACTCATTTGGCTTGGAAAAGGAGTGCTTGGAGAGCTTGAGCTTGGACTACGATATTCACTCAAGGGGGTCTTATTGGCATCAAGGCTTGGTTGTATGCTCCCTCTTTTATTTCTTAATATATAGAACTGCTAGTTCACTTTCCATAAATGCTCGTGTTAATGAATTATTTATCTTAATGCTCCTTGATCTGTTAAGTGCATTACTTTTGATTATGCTTGTTGCACTTGTATGCTTTGTTGTGTCTTTGATCTCTTGTGCACGTATTCAAACGTTGTGAGAAGTAGATATGAGACTAAGGAGCAGGCGATCAAAATATTCAACAAAGGAGTGTGTTATAGCATCAGAACGAGATAGGTGTCCTTCCTCTTCTCTCATATCGATTGTAATTTAGGGAAGTGTCTTTTAGATTGTCACATAGGTTTCTAGTCCCACTCATTGGGCTACAGGGTTCGTCTTTGTCCATAGAGAGGATTTACCTAGACAACACACCCTAAGTGTGTGATCACAATCAAGTCCTATCAATATTCACATCAGTTTCATTGATCCCACACTTAGCCAAATTTCAAAAAATTCCTAGCAACTTAGCCTCATTCGACCTTCTTGAACTACATATTGTGCAGTCCCAACCTTCAAGATGCAACCTTGCCTCTTGACACTACACAATTTGCAGTTCCTGCCTTCCAAGATTGCACACTGCATAGTTTCAGTGCTCAAACTCGAGCCTTCGCCTCCAAAATTGCGCATTTCATCCCTCTATCCTGACCCCAACTGCACCACGTGTAGTCTCTGAGCTCAATCTAAGCCCTGATCTCTTGAACTATGCAACTGCACAATCATCAAGTCTACTCTACCTCCCAAACTATGCAATTGACAGAAACAATGCAAAACCCTGTAGCTGGACTCACTGAGCCTCAAAACTGTGCAATCTTCCTACATAGTCTAGCCTGAACCGCACATTGTGCTGTCTCAAGGCTCAAACCTTGGTCTTGAGCTATTGAACTAAGCAATTGTGTAATCACATGGCTCCTCTATCTTCCAGAATTGCACAATGGAAAAAATTAGTGTTCAAGCCCTCAGCTTAGATCATTGAGCTCCCCAACTGCATAATTTTTTTTCTCAGCCCAAGCTTGAACTATGCATTGCACATTCTCAAGGCTTAAGCCTAACCCTTAAATACCTTAGCTTCACAACTGCATAGTCATTGAGCCTCTCCCTCATTCTACCACCTGGTTCTGATTGAGTTAGTGGATCATCATGTAGCATCTTAGACTGGGGGTTTATTAGAATGATGCTAGAAGACACATATGGAGTTGAATAGATAAGCTGATCATCAGGTAAGAATATGAATGAACACTAAATTGCAACAAACAATCAAAGATCATGGCCACATGAAGACTCCATCTCATTAACAACCCTTTGGAGGGTGTATATGAATAATAAAGCACATCTCTCATGGAGATGAAGCATTTCACATCTATTGCTAAAGAAAAAGGAGTGGTAAGAATATCTCAACATTTCCATTTCATCAAGAAGTCCTTATCAATAGTCTCATGCCATGTCGTGTCATAAGTCATCATATGCCACATCATTCTTGTGGATTATGTAATTTATTATTTGAAAATGTATTGTAAAGTGGAAGTCCAAAGGACATGTACAGAAGATGAAGATTCATGTAAAGTTGAAAATTCGTAGAAATTCAAACAACCATGAGGATAGTCAAAGAGTCACAAGGGAGATGAAGCATCACCCAATTGGTTATATATACACCGTCATTATAAGAGCAATTGAATTTTCACCTTGGCTCCTCCGGCAAGGAATTAGAGAGACAAACTAGTTCTTTTGAGAAGCAAGGAGTGGCTCAAATGCTCCACTATTGGGGCTAGTGGTGTTAGATGTATACATGTGTCTTGTGAGTTTTACTTAATACTTGAAGCCTAATGACTGCCACGTTTTCATGCATGGATTGTGAATATTTGTAAGATTGTTCTGTGAATATTTATGGTTCAGGTTTGCTTTCACATGTACTAAATTAGTTGAACTATTTTGGTTATTTTAGTGCTTATATAATTGAGAATGTGTTGTAATGGTGGCTATAATGGTTGCATCATTGTGGACTATTCCGCTCGATGTTAGACAGATATTTCTTATTTATAATGGTTGTAATGACCATCACATCTTTGTGGACTATTCCACTAGATGTTAGACGAAAATCTTTTGTGTTTGTGTATCTCTACTAGCGTGGTACTATTACCTCTCTCCTAGAGGCTCACTTTCCTTTCCCTCCATAGTAGAAGAATATTCACGCACATTCAACCAAACACTCACTAGGCATACTCACTTGTTCATCTGAGATTACCTGTGCATAACTCTTATGTGCTAAGTTTTATAGCCAAGGAAAACCTACAAGAATACATGGCAGTCGAGTCAATATCATGGATGGGTCTCCTATTCCAAATAGTTTGAGGCCTAATTGGGGCTTCACATCGGGCAGAACCCCCATGGTTGATGGATTTCCAACACCGTCAACAAGTAAATAAGGAAAATCACAATGCATATAGTGTTTGTTTCCTCCCAAATATCATACCCTAAAATATGTTAGCCCCATTGGACTATTACTTCTTTAATTTCCTGGTTTTGGAGTCATCTAACCCTATGGTCTACTATAGAGAATGGTTTGATTTGTAGAGAATCCCCCTCAGAATCTTGCAAATCATCACATTTCAATAGATGGGATAGATCATGTACATAATTCTTAAGTATAGAAACATGAAAAACATCATGCATTTTTCTGAGATGGGGTGGCAGCTCAAACTTATAAGTAAATCGCCCAATCCTTTTTAGAACCTTGAATGGTCCTACCAAACCTGAATGAACTCTCTGAGGGTCTAATTCTAACACAAACGTTGTCACCTTCCTTATAGATTCTATGAATTATTTTTGCACCAACATAACTTTTTAACACTCCCTTTCCTCCTTCAATCTTTGTTTTATTATAATTATCTGCTCTTCCATTTCATGTAACCTTTTTTGTCCTAATATTTAATGATCTTCCAAGAAAAATTAGCTTATGTGTTTATGACATGGTATTTCGTAGAGAATTTAATATGGAGTTGTCTTAATGGAATTATGGTAGTTGTTATTGTTATCACATTAACTCTACTTTTTTTTAATTTAGAAAATGTTGACAGTTCTAGTGTTAGCATTTTAGTTGTAATAAATAGGGAAATCATCTATAGTGGGGCTATTGATGGTTTAATGTTCCAATAATGTTTTCTGAAGAAATTCGTTGACAATGGGCTTATCAACATTTCCAATATAATTGATAGGACGATTGTTAGTGCCAAAAATGAATTTAAAATTTAATTTTTGGAATTATGTTGACCATGTCAGCGACAATGATAAGGTTTACAAGCATACCACGGGTAAGCGTAATCTTAAATAAACTATTTGTAAGTCACCAATGGTATATTGTTTATCAATTAATCATTGTTTAAAATGTGAATTCACCTTGAATTGTAATGATTTCTCCTCTTCACCGATTAACTCATTTCACTTTGTAAATTGGTGATTTCCTTTATAAGTTTAGTTATGTTGCTGTGAAATTGGTAACGTCTAGCAAGATTTCATTCGGCTTCTCCTGCAAAGATCCAGGATCAAATCCAAGTGTTTTCGTTTTCAAGTAAAGTCTGTGATGGGAAAAGGTGGCGGCTAAGCAAGCTGAGTCCAAAGCACCAGATGTATTGGAGGTTTATCCCGGTATCTAGCAACAATTTCAGTAGGCTAGTTGGTGTGATTTCTTCCACCAATGCACCGACTACCAAGATGTCGTGGATCACTCATTTCCTTAGAATTTCGATGGAAACTGAGTGGAAGTCGGTGGGCTCTCCTTCTCTGTTAAATAACAACTAATATGAGAGGACACAACCTTGCCATCAGACAGGGAACAAGTTTTTAGAAGCCATGCATTGGCAAGAGTTGATGTGCCCTTCTTTCTGAAGGAAGAGTTTAGGAATCATAATTGGAGAGGCAGGGTTTAGAGGGTCTAGCTACAAGACAAATGGAACTTGCTTTTGAAGATAACCAAGTCGTACTTCACCTGCGAAGGAAGGTTCAACCAGGAATAGGAGTTGACATCTTTGTTGTCAGCTATTTTGAAGAGGAGCGCTAACATATCCGTTGTTAATGAAGTTTGACAAGAGAAATGTTGACTTTCCCACTATCAGCGAATTCTAAAAAACAAGCAAAAAGGAAATGCTGACAGTCATTCTGTTAGGGAAATCTTCAACTCAAGAAATTAAAGAAGCTAACAACAAGAGTGTAAATGTATATTTGTAATAAACATGAGAATGTCGATAATGGTGTTATCATTGTTTATTAGCTGCAGAAACATGATTAATAGGAATACGATGACAATGAGAGTGTTAATGTTATCAGGTATTAGATAATAGTAGGAATATCAGTGCCAAAAATAAAATAAACTTTAAAATTTTGAAACGCGCTGACACATTCCACATCAGCAACAAAATAATTGTTATCAAAATTAAAAAATAAAAATGCACTAACAATGGGAATAGCAGCGCATTTCTGTAAAAATGGCGAGTTAAAACTTTTTTTTTCCTATACATCTCAGTAATTTCGAGGACCTTTCCAGAAAAATGAGAACAATTTTTTCAAAACAAAAAGAGGTTTTTGTCTGCAACAAACCCGTTTAGAAAAATCTCTCTTGGTTTTCTAACAACTATCATGGTTTTGGATTTTCGAAGGGATAGCTAGACCCTGTTTTTTAAGGATTTTGTGAGGAAAAATCTCATGGATAGTTGTTAACTTGGATGCCACCTCACCAAATTCGACTTGTTGATCCTTATCTCCAACCATGAGTCCAACAAAAACATGATCTTTAGATGCAGACAGGATTGGAAAGTTTTATATGCCTGTATTTGAGATGTACACTATGATTATTTAGACTTTGTAGTTAAAGCTTTCCTAGAAACAGGTTTTTAGTTAGTTTGTCTTTTCTATAAAGACGGGGACTATGTAATTACTAAAGGTTGGCTTTTATTATAAAAACATTAACATTCTGGTGTATTTGAGAAGATCTTAGATATATTGCAGTTTTGATGAGCATTTGCAGAAAATTCGTGTTGTAGTTCCCTGTCCGTTATTTCCATGTTTATGAAAAATCTTATTCATGTCTAGAAACTTTAGTTTTTTGAGATTGAGATTCATTCATGCTCATTTCTCGTATTTCTCATTCATTATTACTTGTTGCTTCTATCA